>JANVCL010000006.1:7316707-7346353 GCA_026546855.1 Erythroxylum incrassatum | reverse complement strand
CACTGGTGGGTATCTGGTCTATATAGGTGACAATCTTATTTCATGGTCTTCACAGAAGCAACCAACAGTTGCCCGCTCCTCCACTGAATCCGAATACAAGGCCATTGGTAATGTCACAACGGAGATTATGTGGTTGGGCTCACTGCTTCATGACATTAGTTTTCCTCGCGCTCTTCCTGCGCAACTCTGGTGCGACAACATTGGTGCTGTATATTTGACAGCGAATCCTGTCTTTCATGGGCGAACGAAACATGTGGAGTTGGATTACCATTTTGTACGTGAACAAGTCAAGCTGGGTCGTCTCACAGTTAAATTCATCTCCAGTGCCGATCAGCTGGCTGACGGTCTTACTAAACCACTGGGCACTCGACTATTTCATCGTTTTCGTGACAAGCTTCGCCTTCATTCTACTCCGGCTTCAGCTTGCGGGGGCGTCTAAAGGAATGTAAAATTCTGTTATCTAGCTGTATATTACGTGATCCCCTGTATTTCTCTGTATTCTGTTACTTGTTCTTATCTCAATTAGCGTGTAACTTTTAGTATAAATATCTTGTATATTTGCCTTACATATTAAGGAGAACAACTACGAAATTCCTCTCAAAACCTAATCTTTACAAGACACTCAACAACACGCATCAAACTACTAAGATTTACTAACTGGCAGAAGAAATCCAAGACACTTCGGGTAGATAGTGACCTAGAAACTAATTGTCTAAGCAAAAAAGCAGACACTTTAGGTATAAATGGACCACCAACGAGCAACAAGATCAGCTTAGATAAAGTGTATACGTGGAGATAGAAACAGATTGGTGTAAGATGCACCATTTTCTTCAAGAAATTAAATCACAGGCAAAGCTGCAAGAAACAAGTATGCTGCTATCGCTAAAGATAGAAATAAAAGGTAATTGATAAACAGACCAACGTCAAAATTATCCAATAATATATGGCGGGGAAGATGTTTGATTTGTGAGCAGAAAGAAATAGTGGAATGATGGTCTTGGAATCTTATTCTGAGTGATAGATGTTTATAGATCTCTGCTAAGCTGCAGTTTCTAACGTAAAACAAACATTGGTGTATTCGTATATCCATAAGTTCATCGCGTATTATATAAAATGTGATATAACGATATCTGCCAACCTATATTCGCATCTTTTGCAACAAGGAGATGGATATAGGCCCTTGGCGTAGTATTTTTAAACCTAACGAGCAAAGTTAAAGGACAATGAGGAGGACATCTCACTAGAAATCAATATATTATAACCACGTACACCACATATAACTTACCATGCAGTCACATGTATGATGAATAGGTCTAGTATGGCTTTGTGCTTTAAGTTTCATAAATCTATAGTTAATAGATGAGTTTATTTAGTATTTACATATCGAAAACATTTAAGTCATTTGACTGTCCCAAGCTACATCGAGTTCGAGTGCAGCATGCCTTCCGCAATCCAACGACCAATGAAAAATCTCGTTAAGGACATCAACCAGAATATACATAGGATAAAAAAATAAGACAAGATATTTATATGATATATAAAAGAAAAAAAAAACCTTTTCAAACAACGACAAAGTTTAACAAAAGATCCGTTGAACCAAAGTGGCTTTCAATCGAACTCTGAGTTTAGGAACGAGTAGAAACAAAAATCCAATAATCATTTTTCCACAGAACCAAATTATAATTAATATTTTGTGGTGGAAAAGGAAATGAGCACTGATGCACTAATATGAGTAGTGATACTGATACATCATAGCCAAAACAGTTATATAGTTACGCGCGTTAATTCTACAATTCCCAATTCTCAAGCCTATCTCTCACGCACTCAGATCTCTTCGCCGCTCTCGAACCTAACGCGATCTTTTGATCTCCGGCGTTCTCAGGTATCCAAAATCCACTTTCTTTCTTTTTCTATATTATGATCAGTTTCTGCAATTGTGGTTTGCTCATTTGTCGTTTTACGTATACTTACTTTGAGCTTCAGATACGTCGAAGTTTGTTGGTTGGTCAATCTAATGGTTTTATAATTTTTCCACTGCGTTTTAGATAGTGCTATGATTAATGCGTCCCATTGAAGATGGTTTACTTTGTCGTGTTTTTTGTAATATCTGACTAGGCTGAGGTAGGTTCCAAGCAAATGTTAGATTAAAAAAAAATGGTAAATGATTTGATTGAGGGAGCTACTTATGGTGTATAATATTTGTAAATTTGCAGGGGAGGAAATTGGGGTATATTTGGTAATATGCAGCACGTTGTGGTGACAATCGAGGAGCAATTGATTTTAAAAGCGATAAAAGACGAATGCCAGTGGGAGAATCTCCCGAAAAGGCTTCAAGCTACTCTAACTTCTAAAGAGGAATGGCATAGAAGGTTAAATGTGTTTATAACTTCTGTTTGTTCTCTTGATTGCGTACTACAGTGAAACAAGATATGATTAGGTATGTAGTGGGGATGTAAGGTCATTTCTATAAACGTGCTTATTGATGGGCTAGGCCTTTATGAACAAGACAGTCAGGCTATATGATTTTACAGGGAAATGATCTTAGTTTCCAATCTAAGTTGCGATGTGTTTATTGGGGTTTAAAAACAAGGGTTTACTCACATTTCAAATATGAAGAACATTTCTGATTCTGTTCCCCTGCAATGTGTTTCTTCTGGCTCTTAAGATTGCAGAAGTTGCATACAATGTGCATCCTCATCAACAGAAGATCTAAGTCTATGAGAACTTCAAATTACCGCGTTGCCACAACCAATCATAGACATCTTAACGTATCCATGTATATATATATTCTATCTCTATACCCACCCATCTATCTGTCCATCTATTTTTCTTTCTACCTGTGTATTCATCTGTCTACAATGTACACATATAGATTATGTCTGCTGGGAAGGAGGGTTGGTTGGATCTCCGATCACACATGTGTTCTGATTACTTAAGTACTGTAAAATAAAAATATGTTAATTTCCATGTTTTTTTTAATATTTCTATTCATACATTCATTTGCTTGTACGCGTATTTCTTTCAGGATAATTGAATATTGCATTAAAAAAAGGTTGCAATGGAGTAACTGTTTTGCCTGCAAAGTTTGCAAAGAAAGTGAGTACTACGAAGATATGATGCGGTACTTGCGCAGAAATCTCGCGGTGAGTGGTATATTCCCAGTTCAATTTGTATTGTTACCCAAACGGCATTATCTTCATGCTTGCTTTGGAGGTAAATCAGGAAGTAGTTGGTTTGAAATCTGAAGAAAGAAGAGATCCCATCCATCATGGAGATACTTTAACATATAAGTTTTCTTCAACAACGCCAAAAGTTATGTCAATAGGTTCTTGAGAAAAAAAGTCTGCTGCATGTTATGTCAAGAGGTTCTAATACATGCTGTTATATTCTTAGACCACCTTTAGTCATATTTTATTTGTTGCAATGGCTGTGTGGAGAAAAATTATCACTATACTGTTATGAAGCACATAAAATAACTAAGTTTGATACGAGAAAATAAGAAAATAAAAAGAATTAACAAAAGACATATTTGACACAAAAAAAACTTGAAGGGAAACATTGTTTTCATTTTATTTTTGTTTATAAAAAATACACAAATATAAAAAATTAGAATATATCAAAGTTAATAACAAATTAGTTAAATCATATGAAATTATATATATAATTCACTGCATTAATTGTCCTATACAGATATAAAAGTTTTTTTATATAGTTTTTACAACAATATTAAGTTTTAATCATGGAAGTCAGACTTCCATCGTTAAAGCTTTAATAAAAATAAAGGCAGCCTTATCTACTCCTACTTAAAATCATCTTTCCTTTTATTCATATTACTTGTATTTTTGTTAGATTAATAGAGGATTCATACCATACAAACTTGTTAATAGCATATCAGCCAAGTTGTCTCTAGTATAAATTTTCTAAACATCCATACTTTCTTCTTCCACTTTTTCTCTAGCAAAGTGATATTGAATTCGAATATAATTTGTCCTTAGATGAAATGATAAATTCTGTGTAAGTGCAAAATACTCTAGCTATCGCAAAATAGAGCAATATTCTCTTGTTTGTGTTTGAGCACCACCATTAACATTTGCAACCAAATTACATCTTTGCTAACTTATGTAGTTACAATATATTCCACTTTCATCGTAGAAGTAGTCACAATAGATTGCAATTTTGAGTCCTAGCTTACAACTCCTCCAACAAGAGTATAACCTTTGGTAGACTTATTCTTGTCAAGATCACCTTATAATCTGAATTAGCATAGCCTTTGACAATAAATTCTGATCCTCTAAACCATAATGTTGTTTTTCAAGTACACTTAATATATCTCAGGATCTTCTTTATAATACTCTAATACTCTCTACTAGGATTTGTCATGTATCAATTAATTACTCTTACTACATGTGCAATGTTTAGTCTTGTACAGATCATAATAAACAGATCATAATAAACATTAGGCTACCAATTACTAGTGTATATTGTACTCAAAGTATTTCCATCTTCTCTATTTCATTTCTAGGACTCATACTTGAAGATAACTTGAAACTTACATAAAAAGGTGTAGAAATTGGCTTATAATCTTGCATATTAAAACGTTGCAAGACTTTCTTCAAATAATTCTTCTAAGAAAGCCAAATCTTCCTATTATTTTTGTCTCTGCAAATTTACATCCTTAAAATCTTTTTTTTAGTCCAGAGTTTTTTATTTCAAATTCTCTGCAACTTTTTAACATAATCTTTCTTCGGGCTTGCTACTAACATGCCATCAACATACAACAATAGGGTAATGATATTATCGCGACCAAATCTCTTGTAATAAGTACAAGGATTTGAATTTATTGAGCCTATTAGATCAAAGACTCACAATGAAAGAATCAACTCTCTTATACCAACATTTTTGTGCCAATTGGAAATCATATAGAGATTTGTTCAACCTATAAACCAAGTTCTCCTTTTCCTTTTCTTCAAATCTTTCTAACTGGAGCATATACATTTCTTCTTTAAGTTCTCTATGAAGAAACAAAATTTTGACTTCTAACTACTCTAAATATAAATCAAATATATCACACATTGCCAAGACTACTCGAACCGTTATCAATAGAGTAACAGTAGAAAATATTTCATTGAAGTCAATATCTTCTTTTTAAGCTTATCTTTTTCGCCGCTAATATTACATAATAATGCTCCAGTTAGTCATTGCCATCTCATTTCCCACGTCTTGTTTTTCTAGAGGCCTTCAATTTCTTCTTGCATTGGTGCCATCCACAGAGAAGTGTGTTAGCCTTACAGCCTAAAAAAATGTTGATAGGTCTCCATTCTTTGTTAGTAAATATTTTTTAACATTACTTCCCATAATGCATCTTTAGTGTCAAGTTGGTTCTCTCCTTTCTCAAGTTGACCATCGGACTCAACTTGTTTTTATTCTTTATGCTCTTATGCAACTTTAAAAGAATTAGGATCTTCTTGTTTTTCTTTAACTTGAACTGTAGAAGTCTTTGGTATCTCCTTTGTAGTGTTATTTTCTTCCTTTTCTTTTAACTTATCTTCTACACATATGACATCTTTGTTGATTATTACCTTGCAAGTAGTGGGATCCCTTAGGTGATACCTCTTAATTATACTAACATATTTCAAGAAAATGTATTTCCTTAATTTTGGATTCAACTTTGACATTTATTAGGAATTATATATCATATATGCAAAACATCCAAATATATAGAGGGATGAATAATTTAAAGGATTACTAGTCCACATTTCTATAGGTGTCTTTAACCTAATTGCTCATATAACAAATGGTTTTGAAAGCTTCGACTTAAAATGATTTACCTAGACCTACAATCCTTAACATTATTGTTGTTCTTTTCAAAAATGTTCTATTCATTTGCTCTACTACTCCATTTTGATGAGGAGTGGGTATTACTATAAATTGACTTTTGATGCCTTCTTAGTTACAAAATGCATCAAACTCGTTGCTAACTATTTACCTCTATTATCTGACTATAAACACTTAATTCTTTTTTTAGTTTCAAGTTCTACATGTGTTTTGAAGTTTGTGGAAATTGGAACACGTCTATCTTTCTTTTGATTAGATACACCCAATATCTCTTAAAGTAATTATCAACGAAAGATACAAACTATTTCACACCTCCTAAGAATGAAATTGTTGTTTACAAACATCACAATAAATCAGCTCTAGAATAGCCTTACTTTTAGTAGTGGAATTGCTAAATTTCAATCTATATTGCCAAGTAATAACACGATTCCAATTAAAGGGTAATTATACCTTTTTTAACTACATATTTTACAAGAATCTTCAATCCTCAGTATGACATATGGCCAAGATTGAGGTGCCACATCATTGTTGATTTATTTATTGAACTTAATAATGTAATATATACTTCTCTTTATTCCAGTATTTCTCCTTTAAGCATATGAAGACCAACAGTTACCTTTTCTACTTCCATTACCACAATTGTGTCTTTGACTATATTTAAGATCTTATTTTCAACTTGAGTTTTACATCTAATATCATCATGTTTTATTAAAGATGTTATATTTTTTCAAACCCTTCACATGTCTTACCTCATGGATGGTGTGAATCATATCGTCCCACATTTTTATTTTAATCTTAATGATATTGATACTGGCAATCCCATAGACATGATTGTCACCCATAAATACAAATCCTCGTGAGAGTGGTTTATATCGGTCTAACCATTCTCTTTAAGAAATTATGTGCTTGGTAGCTCCCAAATCCAAAAGTCAAACATCAAAAAAATCATTTCTACTTTATGTTGCTGTCTCATTATAAAGGATTTCACCATTATCCGTAAAACTCGTAATATTATCTTGAGGAGTTATTGCATTTTCTTCTACATTCTTCTTGTTCCAACAATCCTTGGTTTGCCCTTCTTACTTCAATTTTAACATTTGATATTCTTTCTACCTCTTGATTTGGACCTACTATGATTTTGAGTCCAACTAAAACTAAGTTTTATTAATCTTCCTCCTGTAATGGATAGTGCTTCCGTTTATTGCAAATTTGACAATCTATCCTCCTTAATAAATTCTTCTTTTAAAACAACAACATCAACATCTTTAAAGACTAGATAGTCTGAGAGAATATTATTGATCAAATTGATGATGAACTGATCATACTAATCTAGTAGTAAAAGTTATGCACATTTTTTTACATCTTTATAGCCCAACTGTGAGGGCTTAGAAAATATAGTATTAAGAGTGTTGGTGTGATCCATCACTACAGTTGACTCTGACATTCGAAGAGTGAAGAGTCTTCTTAAAAAAATTTATTGCGAAGTGACTTAGCCTCGTACAATTTTATCATTATATCCCAAATATTATGTGTTTTTCTTCTCTAATCTTAATAAGATTTCATCAGCTAAACCCGAGTGTAGATTGGTCATAGCCTTATCATTCATTTTCTTCCATTTGTTGTCATCTGTGATTTCCACTGGTCTTTCTCCAATGGCCTTTAAATAATCTTCTTTTGTTAAGATTGCCTTCATATTAATCTTTTATATTGGGAAATTATTCCCATTAAATTTCTCTATTTCAAACTTTGTTGCCATTATTGAAACTTTTTTTTCACTAACTAGATCTTACCATTATATGAATAACAATGCTAAAGTCAAGCACTAATACTAATGTTATGATGTTGTCATATGAAGCACCTAAAATATAGTTAATTTTGAAATAATAAAATAAGTAAACAAAAGGAATTAACATAAAACAGATTTGAAAAAGGAAAGTATATATTTAGGATAAACTTATCTTAATCTCTAATACACTCCATTTTCTCTTTATTTTTTTAAATACACAAATAAAATAAAAACTAAAATATATCAAAACTAGAAATAGACTAGTTAAATCATATGAAACTATCCTATATATTGGACAATTATAGAGAATTGTATTTCTATATAATTCCACTATCATAATTTTGTGACAGCTATACTTGTTAGATTTAGGGAGTCCACTTTCATGGAAGATCTATATCACAGGCCTAGTGAGGGAACATACTTCTGAGCCTTGACATCACACTCCAACCCAAAACCTTAAGGTATTAGGCTTACGGATCCTTTTTACTTATATACCCCTCAGTAATTCCATCTCTTTCTAATGTGGGATTTCCACTCACACTTGAAATCTTAACAACATCCCCCTTATGTGTGAACTTCCATATTTGGCTTGAACTCTCTTTGAGCGAAAGCCTTTTTCTTAGTAGTTCAAGTATATGGCATCACAAAGAGCCCTTTTTACTCTACGGGTCAGGGTCCTCCAAGAGTTTCCTTGCTCTTCCACGTGGGGAGGCAACTGCGGGATCCAACTACCATCTCTATACTCATCTCTTGCCAAACTATCAGCTCTAATACCACTTGTTGGATATAGTGAGCCCACTTTCATGAGAGATCTACATCATGGGCCTAGTAAGGGAACATACTCATGTGCCTTGATACCACACTCCTAATAAAAGCAAACACACACAAGAAGGAGTGAATTGTGTGTATAAATTTTTTTGTAAATTCTTTCAATTCGTATAATAAACAGATCCTAGTTAAAAAAACAGTAGGAGCCTATCAGACGATAAAACTTTTTTAAACAACAAGAGCTTGTTAGGCAAAAAGAGTCTTTTGTGGAATAAGACCCTACTTAAACAAAAGGAGCATATTGAATGATAAATTCTATTAAAATAATTTTAAAACGTAAGGCACTTGTTAAAATTGAAAGGAACCTCTTGCAAGTAAAAAACAGAAGGAGCCTTTTATAAAGGTGAAGGAGCCTCTTATTAAAAACAACACACACACACAATATAATGCAGATATTTAAAAGTTAAAAAGGGAAAGAAGAAAAACGCAGTTGATTTATATTGATTGGACTTACAACCTAAGTCTACATCTAGTCTCCAAGTATCCAACTTGAGTGTTTCACTATAAAAATCAAGTATTAAATTTGACGAGCCTCTTCAAGATCACAAGTATGTATTTTTCAAGGTTCTCTAGCCTTTCATACTTAAAGTGTATAACAAGCTTCTAAAAAGCTCATAGAAAAACAAAATAACAATTTCTCTCTTGATAGAATGATTTTACTTTCTAAAGAATAATAGTAATGATATGATTTTTACGAGTATAGATGCTGCTCAAAATATTTCGAAAGTCTGACTATGTTTGTTCTACTTCATAACTACTATTGCTCTTCTTTAAATAGTCAAATTCTTCAATTAACCGTTGCTTCATTCGCACCTTTAGTCAATTGGATGGATTTAACCTTGAATAACTTCGATGTAATCTTTGTCAAAATTCTTCCAGTAATTATGGAGCTAATATATGACCTTCATAATTTGTAGGATTCTTTTGGAAAAACCATTTCTAATAAGGTAAGTTTATAAAGAAAGTTTTCAGCAAAAAAGAAAGCGTATTTCTTATGATTTAATTTCTTTCTTTCTTTTTTGAGAATTAGATCGTTAATTTTACAAGTAAATAATCCAATTTAAATTTTGAAATATTATACAGTTATCATTAAAGCATTAAATATAAACCTTGAGCTAACAATTCCAACCCAAAAACTTAAGGCATTAGGTTTATGAATCATTTTCACTTATATGCCCCTCATTAATTTCATTTCTTTTCAATGTAAGATTCTCACTCACACTTGAAATCCCAATAATACTAAGATGGAAGTCATAATCGACTTTCATCGTCAAAGCTTTAATAAAAATATGGGTGGCTTTACCACTACTACATTCAAGTTCTATGCTGTAATTGCTTTGTTAAATTTGTCTGAAATTAGCAGAATAATTTATCAGATAGTTGGCCTAAATATCTTCTTGCTGTAGAAATTTATTAGCCTTTACCTTCTCAGGGGGTATCTGCATACTTCTTATTCAACCTCTGACTTCATTTGCAGTTGTTTCCGTATCACCTTGCAGAGTATGTTTGCCGTGTGATGAGAGTGTCACCTTTCAGATATTACTGCGATATGATTTTTGAGGTCATGAAAAATGGTAATAGGTCACTTTGTTGGTGAAATCTGAGTTGGTTGTTGAAATTTGCAATTTATATACTCTCTAGCATGCCAGTAACTTTTCAGTTGTGCTATACACCAATTCATCCATTCATTCTTATTTAAGTTTCTTGCAGAGCAACCTTATGACAGCATCCCAAATTTTAGTGCTGCTGACGCTTTGCAGCTTACTGGAATCGGTAGAAATGAATTTATTGACATTATGAACAAGTGCAGGTCTAAGGTACTGAATCGAACTGATTATGAGTTTTAAAATCTTTTGGTTGTAAACATGCAACTGAGGTATCATTGTTGCAATGCATGTTTGTATTTTGCTATTTGGAATTGCACTTGAATTTCCTATCATTGACTTCTAGTGAGCAGTACAGCATTGGAATTAGAACTCTTCCATAAAGCTAAATAAGAAGAAATGCATAGAAAAAGAAAAATGAAATAGTCATTTCCTTTCCTCAATATTTCTTGCTTATATGTGGTCCTTGTTTCATTAAATCTTTAAATGATAACCATCTTACAAACGGAGGTTAGCTTTGTAAGTCATAACTTGTGTTATTAAGTTATGTCGTGTAACATGAATTTGATTTCCACAAAATTTATCCTGTTGTCACGGAACCTTCATGAGTGTTAGATTGAAGTCTTCTCCTCTTCAGTACTATTTCCAAATTATCTTCTGAGATGAAGTAAAAGCTATTATCTTACCCATCATTTACTCATCTGGAGCTATTCAGAAAATTATGTGGAAGCTGAACAAGTCAATTGCTAAAGAACTTTTACCTACAGAACCTGTGGACTTCGCGGTTGAATCGTGGTGGGGAGTTTGTCTTGTCAATTTTACGTTAGAAGAATTTAAGGTCAGATAATTTTTTATTGAGAATACGTGGTTTATTAGAATCTAGCACCAAAAAAGATGTTTCTTTATGCACTAATCAGTTACTCTAGATAGTTAGGTATAAGACGCTTAAAGATCAAGCTTTATGCATTTGACGTTAAAATTCTGGTGAATGTGTTTCAGAAACTCTCTGAAGAAGAGATGGCAACAATAGATAAAATTTGCAAGGAAGAAGCTAACGTATATATCCTGTTCGATCCTGAAACTGTAAAGGGTCTGTATCGACGTGGATTGGTATACTTTGATGTCCCCGTCTATCCTGATGATCGTTTTAAAGGTTAGTTCCTTCAGTATCCTATCAATGAAATTCATGTCCTGAAGCTTTTCAAACATCGTACGTGATTTCACTTTCCTGGACTTGTAAACTGCATTAATCTTGTAAACATTGTTTCAAATTTCCTTGATTTGTAGTTCTAAACAACTCTTTTATTACTACGGATGTAGAATATCTGACAAGTTTATTCAATGTGGCTACACTATTCCTCGAATGATTTCTGGAGTGAACTAATAAAATTCTTGATCTTGAAGTTTCTAGGCTTGAAGGTTTTGTTTCTAATAGGGAACAATCATATGAAGACCCTATTGAGGAGTAAGCAATTATTTACAGCGATAAGTGCCTTTTTTCATTATGTTATATTCACTACGAACAGGATTAAGATCGTGATGCAATTAATTCCATCCAGGTTATTATATGCAGTTTTTGTGGTTTCAAGCGAAAACTCTACTGTCGCTGAACTTGCAACGACTTTACAGGCTGACCTTTCACAGCTGCAAGCTGCTGCATCTTTTGCTTGTCGACTGGGATGGGCTGTGAAATTGATTGATCCGGGATCTGTTCTTCAGGAGACCGACTTACCTGGTTCCCCAAAAAGCATTCTTACTGATGATAAAGATGCTTCTCGCACCAGTACAAGCTCTGTGCAAATGTCCAATGATGGCAGTGTTGGTCAGCATGGAAGTGTTTCTGCGATAGAAGACCGTGTGCGATTCTCCACTCATGCTCGTGTTGCTTTTGTTGTTGATGCTACTATAACATCCTATCTTATGATGGGATCTGTTTCACCAGGTCTTTCTCCTTTGCTCTTACGATGAAGTCAGGAATCAGAAAATTTTCACAACTCTTTAAAGTTTGAAATACTTGACAAGATAAGTAGGTTCTTAATCACTAACTGGGCTTAGACATATCAACATTGAAGTAAGGAGCATGAAGGGAATGTTAAAATATAATTTAAACTTTACCGTTTCTAGAGTTCTCTTTAAAAATATCTTTTATTCTAAAATTGCAATGTATAAGTAGGGTTTATTTCTAAAATAGTCTTGTAAATGTCAAGAGCATTAGATCAAGAGCACTAGATTTTTCTAGAGAGCATTAAATAAGTTAGAAAGTTATTGGACATTTAATAAGTTAGTTTGGTAGAAAATTGTTGAACATTTAATAAGTTAGGATACTGAGAATTAATTTTGAAAAAAATTAGAGTGGGTTAGTTGTGAGAAAAAGAGTGAGTAACGGTCAATTTTGAAATGATTTCATTCCAATATCCTCATCTTACAAAGGATAATAATGAGAATTAATTTTGGGAGATAGTAGAGAAGGGTAATGAGAAGCCACATAATGATAGTAGAGAAGGGTAATGAGAAGCCACACAATGAAGGAGCTTTGTCTCAAAATTCAAGAAATATTGAATTGGTAAAGACAAAGAAGAAGGATCAGCAAGCCCTCACCACCATCCACCATTGTTTGGATGATTCAATGTTTGCAAAGGTGGCTAATGCAACTACCTGAAAAGAAGCTTGGGAGATTTTGCAAAATTCTTTCCAAAGAGTAGAGAAGGTAAGGAAAGTAAAGCTTCAATCTCTAATAATGGATTTTGAAGCAATGAAGATGAAGAAATCTGAATCAATTTCGAACTATTGCTCAAGCGTAAAGTTGATAACAAATCAAATGAAGAGATATGGAGAGATGGTAGACGATGTTAGTGTGATGAAGAAGATTATTCAAACTCTCACTCCAAAATTCAACTATGTGGTGTGCCCTACTGAAGAATCGAAAAATTTAGAGGAGATAACTATTGAACAACTAGAGGGATCTTTACAAGCCCTTGAAGATAAGATTACTAGAAGACAAGGAAAAGCATTAGAGCAAACTCTCAAAGCCAAAGCCTATTTGAAGGAAAATAGAGGACAAAGTGACGAGGAAGAGGATGAGGTCATGGACATGGCTAAGGTGGAAGAGGAAGAGGTAGCCAACACAACTTTAATGATGGGGTGAGATATTTTCAATCAAGTAGAAGTTATGGAAGTGCAAGAGGTAAAGGACGAGGCTATAATTTGAAGAGAAATGAAAGGAGGGATGAAAAATCCAATATTGAGTGCTAAAATTGTCATATGGTCATTATTCTTGGGAATGTCATAGTTCCTTGAATAATAGTTAGGTAAGAGATAATTTGGTAGATGGTAAGGAAGAAGATGAATCAACTTTATTGCTAGCACTTAAGGAGGGAGAGAGGATAACAAGAGCTTGTGGTATTTAGATAATGGTGCAAGCAACCATATGTATGGTCTAAAGGAAAAGTTTGTGGAGCTCGATCGATGAAAATGTACGGGGAAATGTGTCTTTTGGAGACTCATCAAAAATTCAAATTGAAGGGAAAGGTGCAATTCTCATCTCTTCCAAAGATAGTAGCTATAAGCTTGTTAATGATGTTATTATGTGCCCAAGTTAAAAAGCAATATCTTAAGCTTAGGACAACTTTTGGAAAAAAAAGGTATGATATTCATTTAAAAAATAATTATCTTTGGGTCCAAGATCAAAATGGTACATTGATTGCCAAGGTCACTATGTCAAGGATTAAAATGTTAGCATTGAATCTCAAGTCCCTCGATGTAAAGTGTTTGAAGGCTAAGATAAAGGAGGAAGCATGGAATTGGCACATGAGATTTGGACACTTGAACTTTGATGCCCTCAAAGATATGGGAGAGAAAAAGATGGTGAATGGGAGGCCTGTAATCAACCATCCCAATCAAATTTGTGACGTGTGTCTTCTTGGGAAGCATGTAAGGAAGAGTTTTCCAAAAAAGGCTATATCAAGAGCAACCAAGCCACTCCAACTTATACACACCAATGTTTGTGGGCTAATTAATCCATCATCTTTTAGTGGCAACAAATTTTTAATTCTATTTATTGATGATTTTAGTAAAAAGACATGGATTTACTTCTTGAAGCAAAATTCTGAAGCATTTGCTACATTCAAAAACTTCAAAGCTCTTGTAAAAACCAAAAGTAGCTATAAAATCAGGGCTCTAAGGTCCAATAGAGGTGATGAGTTCACCTCAAAAGATTTTAATGAATTTTGTAAAGCTCTTGAAATTTGAGGTCCTTTAATGACCCCTATATCGCCATAACAAAATGGCGTCATAGAAAGGAAGAACAAAACAATTCTTAACATGGCTTAAAGCATATTGAAGGTTAAGAATATGCTTCAGGAGTTTTGGGTTGAAGCTATCTCTTGTGCAGTTTACATATCTAATCACTCACTAACATCAATCATTAAGGATCATATACTAATAGAAGCATGAAGTAGACACAAGCCTAGCGTGAATCATTTAAGAGTGTTTGGGTGCATCTCTTACAAGCACATCTTGCAGCAAAAGAGAAAGCAAGCTTGATGATAGATATGTCAAACATCCATTTGTTGGCTATAACATAAACTCAAAGGGTTATAAGTTGTACAACCTAAGAAATGGCAAGGTAGTGGTGATTAACAATATAGAATTGATGAAGATGGAGCATGGAATTGGGAAAGAAAAGAAGAAAGTAACTATAACTTCATTCTATACTTTGTCGAGGAAGAAAAAAGAAGCCATGGCACCAACACAAGATATAACTCCACCTCCTTCACCCACTCTTAATAATCAAGGTGAAAGCTCAAATGAAGGACCAAGAAGATTGAGAAGTCTTGATCATCTTTATGATGAAACTGAAGAAGTAACTCTTGATTTGTATTGCATCTTTGCTGATGGTGAACCATTAAGCTTTAAAGAAGCCACAAAAGACAAAAGCTGGAAACAAGCTATGGATGAGGAAATCAAGTCAATTGAGAAGAACAATACTTGGAAACTAACAAATCTTCCCAAGGGTAATAAAGTCATATGAGTCAAATAGGTTTAGAAGGTGAAGAAAAATGCAAAAGGAAAAGTGGAAAGATACAAAGCAAGGCTCATTGCAAAAGGTTACAAGTAAAGGTATGATATTGACTATAAATAGGTGTTTGCCCTGATTGCTCACATGAAGACTATTCGACTGCTTATCTTAATGACGGCTCAAATGAAATGGATAATCTATCAGCTAGATGTGAAGTCAGTATTCCTAAATGCCTATCTTGAAGAAGAAGTGTGTATTGAATAATCACTTAGATAGATGGTCAAAGGGTATGAAGATCAAGTCTTAATGTTGAAGAAGGCTTATATGGATTAAAGCAAGCACCAAAGGTGTGGAATACACGCATTGACAAGTACTTTAAAGAACATGGATTTGTTTGTTGCCTTAATAAGTATGCTCTCTATGTGAAAGCCTATGATAATGGAGATATATTTCTAGTTTGTCTTTATATGGATGATCTCATCTTTACTAACAGCAATTTGAGATTGTTTGAAGTGTTTAAGAAGGAGATGTCTCATGAGTTCGAGATGATCAACATAAAGCTTATGCCCTACTATTGAAGCCTAAAAGTGAAGCAAATAGAGGAAGGAATTTTTATCCCTCAAGAAGGATATGCGAAAGAAGTATTGAAGACGTTCAAAATGCTTGACTACAACCCAGTGAACATGCCCATGGAGTGTGGAATAAAATTATCAAAGTTTGAAGAAGGTGAAAAGGAAGACCCCACTTTGTTCAAAAGCCTTATGGGAAGTTGGAGGTACTTGACATACACAAGACCTAATGTTCTTTATGTTGTTAGAGTAGTGAACCGTTTCATGAAAGTTTCTACAACTCACATGAAGGCAGTAAAAAGAATATTTTGGTGCTTGAAAGGTATGTTGGAGTATGAATTATTTTATACTTCCTCTAATAATTTCAAGTTCATAGGATATTGGGATAACAACTTTACTGGAGATATTGATGATAGAAAGAGTACTACTAGATTTACATTTTACGTGGCTAATTATCCAATTTCATAGAGTTCAAAGAAGCAATTGATTGTTATGCTCTCTATGTGTGAATTCGAGTATGTGACAAACTCTTATACTTGTCATGCGATTTGGCTAAGGCGACTATTAAAGGAACTTCACTTGATTCAAGAAAAAGCAACAGAGATTTACATTGACAATAAGTTCGCCCAAGCACTTGCCAAGAATCTAGTATACCATGATCGAAGTAAGCATATTGACACAAGATATCATTTCATTAAGGAGTGTATTGGAAGAAAGGAAGTGGAGCTTAAGTATGTGTAGACACAATACTAAGTTGCGGATATTTTCACAAAGGCATTCAAGTTTGAAGACTTTCAAAGACTGAGATCAAGACTTGGGGTAAAGAAGAGAAGTTCAAATTAAGGGAGAATGTTAAAATATAATTTGAATTTTAGAATTTCTAGAGTTCTCTTAAAAAATATCTTTTATTATAGAATTACAACGCATAGCTAGAATTTATTTCTAGAATAGTCTTGTAAATGCTAAGAGCATTAGATTTTAAGTTAGAAAGTTGTTGAATATTTAATAAGTTAGTTGGGTAGAAAGTTGTTGAGCATTTAAGTAGTAACCGTAGAGTATTCTAAAGTCCCTATAAATACGTCTTATATCAAGCATTTTAAGCAAGCCAAAAATTTTAATGATACATTCTTTTCTCTAATTCACTCTTCTACCTTACACTAGGGAATTGAGGTAGAACACTTAACTGCACGTTAGTAGCTACTAAAATCACAGAAACAACTCTGTAGTGGACTTCTTTTTGGTAAAAAAAGAGCTAACAATTAGCTAGAGCTAATAACAGGATTAATGTGTTGAATGCGACTAACACCCATGCGATCAGCATAGGGAGTTTGCACTGTAACATCCAGGGGCTGTTGAAAAACCACCATACTCAAAGACACCTCATGTCTGATCCGAGCCATAGCATCAACTGTAGCGTTTACTATAGTGGACTTTTAGTAGACCAAGATTCCATATATATAAGCAACTATGTCTGTACGAAACCTAGTTTACTGTCGTTCTCATCCCTCAAAAGTAGCAGGTTCATTCATCTCAATTGGTTTGCTTCTCAGCTCTAGACTTTAACAAGTTATCTTAACTCTTGAACTTTGCAGTTGGTTGACTTATTTCTTCCAAAACTTTTCTGGACCGCTACTCTACCTTGAGTATGTCTTACAGTGTTGGCGAAACTACATTATGATTTTGGTTTGTTAGTCAAAGAACATCTTTGACTGGTTTAGTTGATGTCGAGCATTAAGGTGACATGATAGTGCAGTTAATAGTAACTTCTCTCTAACCCCAAGGCGCAAGAGAGCATTAACCAGCATACATAACGAACATATGAAAAGAAGTCTATGAAGGCAAGAAGCGGAGTAAAGAAGAACTCAGGTGTTAGGGCATGAGATTTATTTTCCAGACCTTGTTTAATTACTATTAACTCTCAGATTGTCACGTAGGTACATAAGCAATCAGGCACTGTAGGACTTTGATATCCCTCTTTTACATTATCTGAAATTAGTTTAGAGTGTCTTACAACTGAATAATAGATAGAAGATGGCCTTGCTAGTTGATCAGGCACAACATTGAGAGATACTCATCAAATTGGCTAATTATGCAGTCCCATTGTATTTGGATACGACTTTTTTGTATTTGATTATGTTGCATCTTTGGTTTGCAGGACTAAAATCTCATGCTGTAACGCTATATGAAGCAGGGAAATTAGGTCATGCTAGTATTGGCGATCTTTGCAAGGATCTGAGTTCATTAGAAGGAGCAAAATATGAGGGGGAGCTACAGGAATTTGCAAATCATGTTTTTAGCCTACGTTGTGTGCTTGAATGTTTGCTATCTGGTGGAGTTGCACTTGATTTGAACAGCGAGGAAGTTTCCGGTAAGATTGTCAAATTAGCTTCAAATGTTGATAAAGGTTCAGCCAAGATAAGTTCTGCAGGAAAATTAGATGGATGTGATAGTAATGAAGCTGAAGTCCAAATAGAGGATTCCACAAGGTCAAAAAACCCTGAAAATGGTCCTCGTTGCACTGAGCTTGTTTCAGAAGGAAGCACACACTTGGGGTTTACTTCATCTGATGAAGGTAATTCTGTAAGTGAGATGTCTAAATTGGAAGAAAATGTGGACAATGATGATAAACTTATCCCAGTTGAAGGGTCTGATGATTCGAAAGAAAATTTAAGAAGGGAAAGAAAGTACAGCGTGGATATTCTTCGCTGTGAAAGCTTGGCTGCTTTAGCACCAGCAACTTTGGATCGGTTATTTCGTCGTGACTATGATATTGTTTTATCCATAATGCCACTTCCTTATTCAGCAGTTCTTCCTGGACCAAAAGGACCCATCCACTTTGGTCCTCCTTCTTATTCCTCTTTGACACCATGGATGAAGCTGGTGTTATATTCAACTGTTGCCAGTGGCCCATTGTCAGTTGTGTTGATGAAAGGTCAATGTCTACGATTGCTTCCCGCGCCACTACATGGCTGTGAGAAAGCCCTTATATGGTCTTGGGATGGCTCCACCGTTGGAGGGTTGGGCTGCAAATTTGAAGGGACGTTGGTCAAGGGTAATGTACTTTTACATTGTTTGAATTCACTTCTCAAATCTTCAGCTATCCTTGTGCAGCCCCTCAGTAGATATGATCTTGATGAATCCGGAAAATGCGTTACTTTGGATATACCATTGCCCATCAAGAACTCTGATGGTTCCATTGTTTGCATTGGAAATGAACTGAACTTATGTGAAGTGGAAAGTTTGAAACTGAAATCTTTATTAACCAATCTGACAACAAAGTTTCAACTGCCAACAATAGGTTATATTAGACTATTGAAGCTTTTTAATGAAAGAGAATCAGAACGCTTTGCAGCAGATGACGAGAAGTATGAATGGGTACCATTAAGTACAGAATTCGGGATACCTCTTTTCCGGCCTAAGTTATGCAAGAAGATATGCAAAAGGGTTGTTGCATCACGATTACTTCAGTCTGATTCACTGGATGTTCATCTTGAAGCGATGCAAGGGTTAAGAAGAAGATTACGTGATGTCTGTTCAGAGTACCAAGCAACAGGTCCGGCTGCTAGACTACTTGATCAGAAAGAGCTGTCAAAGGATTCGTCTCGACTACTCATGAACTATGCTAGTGGAAGATGGAATCCCCTTGTTGACCCTTCTTCACCCATATCAGGGGCCACGAGTGAGAATCAGAGATTAAAACTTGCTAATCGACAACGTTGTCAGACTGAAGTTCTGAGTTTTGATGGTAGCATCCTAAGGTTTGTCCCTATCGGTCTTAATGTTTCCATTAACCTGCTTCCATTCCCATGTTAATTATTCAATCTGATTATTGGCAACTTCCCCTTATTGAGCACAAGTTTCCTCATGTTATAAATTCATAATTGAGCATCGTCTGGCATTAGCTTTAAAGATGCCAGCAAGGGAAAGAGAGGGGGAAAAAAAAGTATCAGCTGTACAAGCTCAGCAGCTTATTGAAACCAATCTCTACAGATGAACACTTGGGCTTCTTTCTCAGAAGAAATTCTGTGCACTTCGTACTTGGCTTCTTTCTCAGAAGAAATTCTGTGCACTTCGTACTTTTGTTGAATTTGAGAATCACTATATCTTTTCTTGCTAATGTGTGTGTAATTGTTTAGAATCCATTTTTTGTTGCTTACCCTTTGCAGTTCTGAGGACATTGATGACCAAAATTGTATAATATTGCAGATCATATGCTTTAGCTCCAGTGTATGAAGTTGCTACAAGGACCACTGAAGAAGTCCCTATGGTCAATACAGCAAAAGTTGATCCTGACGAAGCTGACAATAGAGAAGTAGTTCTTCCTGGTGTCAACCTCATCTTTGATGGATCTGAATTGCATCCCTTTGACATAGGCACCTGCCTTCAGGCTCGCCAGCCGGTTTCTTTAATTGCAGAGGCTGTGACAGCCTCAGCTTCTGTTGCGGGCTTTCTAAAAGAGAATTTGTCAGGGAGTTAAGTGTTTCTTATGTTAAGATGGCTATAGTCAAACGCTGAGTTGTTCATAATAGCTTTAGCTTAATTATTTGCTTCGCCAGTTATATCTTTGAAGGTGTTGTGTAGGAGCTCAGGGTTGTCTCTCAAATATTAACCATAGTTCTTTTAATGAAATAATTGCATTCACTAATATTTAGTACTCTATTAAAATTACATCAATATTTTTAACTAACACATTCAAATGGCAGAAGTTTAAGTTACAATTCTTTTTCCTGAGACTCTGGATACTCAAACGAAAATTTAGGTGGTTTTATACATCTTTCGGGAATAAGGTGAAGTTAAAACATTCAGTTCATGTATTTGAATGTAATATAATTGCAGATTATGTTAATTTGTTAAGTAAACATCCAGCTATTTTCATTGCTTTAGATTTACCATTTTTCAAGTTCAAACCTCCATTGATTGAGATTGTTTTTCTAGTTGAGTTCTCTCTTGTAGGCAGCTTTTTTAGCTTGTGCTGATTTGTTCGATGACCATGTCTTAGGTCTTTAGACGTTGTGTGGCTTTTGGCAGCCAAGGATCGTTTACAGGTCCCTCAGTTTTGTACTAAACTTGCTTTTTTCTTCTCTTTTTTTTTATAATAGTTTTCTACTGATTTACCCAAAAAAAGGGCTCAAACCTCCATTTAAGTGAGAGATCGTTGTTACTTACACCTTGGAAGTTCACTTCGAGATGGTGCATAATCTTTTCACTTGTTGTAACATACCATTCCCATAGAGCATATGCTCGACATACCAAAGGATATTCGGGAACATACTCTACAAAAGGTCATGATAAGATGGTCGTATTTGTAAATTTTTAAGGTATCACATATCAACACATTACATATTTTAATCATTTCAAAACAAAAGCATTTCAAATCTTCATTTTGAATGATTTCATTCACAATCATATTAAGTCACAATCATTTTATTCCATTTTTATTTACAAACATATACAGTCTCGAAATGTCATTTTATTTCTAAAATTCACATGTACAATATACAGTAGTTGAGAGATGCAATTCTTGATACCACATAAGTAAGACATTTGCAAGGACAATTGATCCCGACATTGACCCATGTCCAAATGCAGAAGCTACTTCAACTAGACTAGCTAGAGAAGCTAGGTCTCCTCAATACTTGAAAATTAACATTTGCAATTTTAATAAGTTTTGTGAATTCAATGAGTGAATCATCATCGATGTGTTCACTCAAAACAGAACACAAATATCACAAGTTTTTAACCAAATTCACAAGTATTTCATATTATCCAACTTTGTATACCACATCATTTAGAATCAAATCCCATATATCATATCGTTCAGTATTGATTACCTGATCACATTATACATCATATTTCAACAAGTAAATCATGAACTACAAACACTTCAAGTAATCTATTTTAGAATAATCTAATCATTTATTTGAATCATTCATATCATTAACATGTACACAAATATTGCATATCATCATATCAACTCAATTTAGTCATTCATTGGAATCATTCACATGATATATGTAATGATATAAATATGCAAATAATGTGAGACTACTTTTATTTTTATTATGTTACGATCGAGCGCCTATTTAACTGTCTTGTATCTCTTGTAGATACCAGGCTCATTTTAGATATTGCTCTGTACCTATTATGGATACCGAGCTTATTAATCGTTGAGACTGTGGCTCTTTATATACATTTCTGAATTTTAAGTTCTTTTTCACGTTGTTCATTCTGGTCACAACTTCTTTATCTAATCATCCATATTCATGTGATAAAATGCATCATTTCACATAATATGCTATCAATAACTTTCATTCAGTGAGCACAGTTATTTATCATATTCATCAAATCTAAGTCTGACATTCAATATTTAGTTAAGAACACATTCCGTATTACACATACCATTAAAAAGCACTTTCAGTACAATCCCGAATATCAAGCTTCTCAGACCATCAATGCATGAAATTATCATAATTATATCAGTAACAATTCAGTAATTGACATTAATCAAAAAAATTCAATCATAGTGAGAAAACATCTAGGTTAACTCATAGTACGCTCCAGATAAGCTATTGCCTTAGTAAATAGGCAATATCTAGATGTTGGCGATCACTTTTATATCTATCTTCTTGCAATACACACACTGAGTTCACAATTCATTAAGTTATCAATCATATGATTCCTCAATCATTCACATGTATATAGATCATGTTTCAATCCATACTCAATTGACTATCCCGCGTATGTATCCTTATTCACAAATCTTGCTCATTCGTTCATCATAGCTTGTATATAACTTGTTTACAATTAGGTTATGCTTGAGGTAAGTTTGATTACCCTAAATTCATCAATCATACATTCATTAATTCTTTGCAAGCATTAAGTATTTACACAATTTCCCAATTCTCATTCAATCATACCCAATTCATTACTTATATCCTTTAAATCATGTTTGCATTCACATGAACATCTTTACACCATTAACAACTCATACTTCTCAAATTCATATACATTGATATCAATCGTTCCATTCCTTAACTTATAACCTCAATTAACAGCTTAAACTTATCAAATACGTAATCACTTAATCAAACAACTTTCTAGGTTTATTTCAAGCCCCAAAAGTCCAATTACACATTATAAAGTGTCTTAACCTTGTATAGCCTAACAATTGCCTAAAACCACCCTTTCTCCTTCCAAAATACTTCCCATGAACATGGGAAGGAGCCTTATAAATCCTACGATTGTGGGCCCATAACCTTTATTTTGCTTCCAATTTTTACTCCTCCATACTCTATCCAACACACCTTCACCAAAGTCCGTCAATTTCACTTCAATTCTACCTTATTCATGCTTCAATCCCTCATCAAATTCATGTCCAATCCCAATTCAAAAATCATTGATTAGACAACTCACAAATTATTATCTTTCACACATCAAAATGAAAACAGAAACTATCATTCAATATCAATCATATATCCTAATTCTATTCCAATTTCAAGATCACTATATTAGCATCTTTCTTTAACATAAATTCACCTTCATTATACCTCAAATTGTAACCTAATTCATCCATAAAACAATCCATAATATAATGTTCATACATTAAGACCACAATAGAAAAGTATCTATATTCATGCAAAAATTTCTAGCACAATTCCTCATTAATATCATATACAATTCATTCATCATAAAGTATCTATTATAAGATGCCATAAATATCAATCTTTCACTTACATATCTAGCTCAAAGATCAAGCTAATTTAGCTCTCCATGCATGTAAGATCATCCAAGAACAAAGTGGAAGTAGATTGGCTCCAGCAAAGGCAAGGAGAAGATAGTAGATTATAGTTGTCTTTATCTTTGAGCATAATATTATATGAATCTTGAAGTGACTATGAACAGAAGTAAAGCATAATTTCAAAGCTATAGGGTTATGAGTGTATTTCGAAAATGTGAGGAAGGAGGAAGAATGAATTCCAACAGAAACATCTATGGAAAGCCTTTGCCATATACATGTGTCATTAGCTGGGTTAAGATAAATGTCTCCTTATTTAAGGACACTTGTCCTACAAGGAAGCAAGCCACATGTCTTCCCCTTAAATGGTACACATGCCCTCTTCTTAAGATGTCATATGTCATCTTCTTAAGTTGCCATATGTCACTTAATATCTATGCCAAATTTCACTCAATTATGTATGCCAAATGTCACTCATTTTATAGGCTTTGTCATCCCAGTTTTTCATGTATCCACCTGTCTTGCACTTAGCATTTTACCTAGACTAAATGTACATTTTAATTCATCAATTTCTCAGTTGTAATAATAAATTCCAAGTTACCAATTATAGTCTATCAATTCTTGTCATTGGAAATCCAAAGTACAAGATATTAGAATTGCACATTCATTTTAGTTTCATACCCCGGAATATGTCAATTGAGTGCAATTTGTCTAAATCACAATTCATGTGTGTATAATAATATTATTCATATGAATACAATCATAAAATCATATCACAAATGTGCCAAATTCATTCTATATGATGTCACTTATGTGACTCAATAGTCTAACATTTTAGATCCTTCAACCATTTAAGAGACGGGATATTACACTTGTAATCAAGATGACCTCAATCCTAACGATTTTGGGGCTAATTACCTATTTGAATCTTAAACTCGAACAACTAGATGTTAAAATAGCCTTCTAACATGGAGATTTTGAAGAGGAGATATATATGGAGCAACTAGAAGGGTTGAAAGCTAAAGATAAGGGAAATATGGTCTACAAGTTGAAGAAAAGTTTAAATGGCTTAAAACAAGCTCTAAGAAAATATGTCAATGCTTGCATATATTTTAAGAAGTTCTCAAGTGATAACTTCATCATTCTTCTTTTCTATGTTGATGATAAGCTAACTGTGGATCAAAACATAGGTAGAATCATAAAGTTGGAAGAGGACTTATCTAAATCTGTTGATATGAAAGATTTGGGACCTACAAAGAAAATTTAGGGCATAGAGATAACTTAGGACAGGAAGAGCAGGAGATTATGGTTGAGCATCTCAATTCAAATTGTGTAAGTAAGTATACCCTCAACAGAAAAGGGGAGATGGTATGTCCACTATTTCATACTCGTTTGTAATGGGGTCTTTAATATACACAATGGTGTGTACAAGACCAAATATTGCTCAAGTTATTGGGATGGTAAGTAGATTCTTATAAAATCTAAGAAAGGTCACTAGGAAGTAGTGAAATTGATTCTAAGATACTTGAGAGGTACTTTGAAGTGGAGTATGTGCTTTGGTAATGGTGACCCAACACTAGAAAGTTTTACATATATATATATATATATGGTTAGAGATGTTGATGAAAAAATCCACTTCAGGTTTTCTATTCAAGTTTGCAAGGGGAACCTTCTCATGGCAATCCTAGCTACAAAAATGTTTGGTTTGTCGAAAACTAAAGCAAAATGTAGCTATAACAAAAGCTTGTAAGGAGATGCTCTGGCTGAAAAGGCTTCTTCAACTGGTGGATGTGAAGCAAGAAGATTATGTGATTTTTGTCATAGTCAAAGTGTTATTGATTTAAGCAAGAACACTATGTATCATACTCACACAAAACACACAAACTTTAGAATATCATTGGTTGAGGTC
Organism: Erythroxylum incrassatum; assembly: GCA_026546855.1. Lineage (NCBI taxonomy): Eukaryota > Viridiplantae > Streptophyta > Magnoliopsida > Malpighiales > Erythroxylaceae > Erythroxylum > Erythroxylum incrassatum. The sequence goes on along the minus strand of JANVCL010000006.1, from coordinate 7,321,070 downwards.
TATGATAAAAAAACAATAATTGATGTTAAAGAATATTCATATGGATTTGAATGGTAATGATATTCTGATTAAAGTTCTTCCTAGAAATAAGCGTGAGCTTTGTTGTAAGCTTGTCAGGATGTATCTTAAGTAGATGAACAAGAATAATGTGTCCTCAACATTTACAATTATCACAATCATCTGCAAACACAATTCATAATTTGCAATTTAAAATTTTGTTTTAGATGTTAATAATATTTAAATTAATCTTAATTGAGTATGAAGTGGAATTAGATGAAATTTTGGCAAAAACTTGAGGGATATCACTAGAAATGCGACATCGATTAATCAAACATCTATCAATCGACTAAATGTGGGAGCATCAATCAATTGATACATGCATTGATTTTTTTCTCAAAAATTACCATCTATTAACTACTTACTAGAATAGGTTAGGAGGACATGTCACAAAATTGTTTTTTAAAATGAGTTTTTATCGATGATTTAACAATTTTAAAGATAAGTTTTGGAAACACAAGGAAAAGAAGAAAGGGCAACAAAAAAAAGTCACTTAAGGAATTGGAATAGTTTGTTGGATTTTTTTAGCGTTAAGATATTTATAAGAGTGTTTGATAAGTTACTTGGCTTCTTAAATGGGGTTAAGGTACTTTTCATATAAATTAATATGTACCAATTATGGCTTTTTAGGTTAATTGTTTTATTATTTACTTGTTTTAAATGCTTTATTAATTGTTAATTGGTCATTTTTTTAAATTTTGGGGATTTTTTAACATGCTTTATATATGGATTGCTTAAATTATAACTTTGGTTATCTTGTATTAAGTGCTCTCTGGGAGTTATGGAACCACTTTCTTGTATTTTAGATCATTAAGTTTGACATTTTTATTAATTATCACTCTTCAAATGTAGTGTATGTTTAATATATTGAGATGGGTGATGTGTGGTAGTTGGTCGAGACCAGTATCTAATATCATAATGGGGCAACTACCATTCGATTAATTAGGACCAATATTCAACATTAGAATGAGATATATACTATTCATTTGGTAAGATCAATATATGCTTGTAGAAATATTCTACAACTATTCCTTCTCTTAAATAGAGATTGATGAAAATTTTACATAATATTAGAGCCACTCTTAGTTTGATGATAGGTTTTCCCACATATATGTAATCATATGGGCACATCAACCTATTAAAAATTTTACATGCTACATGTTCATTCTTTATTGTGATAGGCTAAATTAAATGTGTTAAAATTTTCACATTGACTAGAAATAAATAAAGAATGGTTTACAAATAAAAATGGTTATATAATCAAACGTATTAAGGTTTTATGTTAAAGGTGGAGTCATTTTTTGTATATATATCACTATTTTCCTAAATAAAAAATAGTTAAAATATAACATATTAGGCTTACTACCTTCAGGTAGCTAATAGCTTAAGTAATATTTAAGCTAATGTCAGTTAGTAGTTAGTTATGATTAAAACACTACGTACCTTCTTTCAACTTCTGTTGGATAAAAACAAAGCTATTTATATCGTGAGAACTAATTATCAACAAAGAGTTCTTTCAAAATAATAAATATTTTTTAATATGGTATCAGACAAATTTTATTATTAACCATTTTATTTTTCTAGTGATAAAATTATTAATTCATTTTTTTGTTTTAATGATAACTTCCATTAAAAATTGTAAAAAAATATCATATAAGTAAAGTGCAGAAGAAATTTATGTAGACTAAAAATATATTTCTTTTCAAACATGAATATATAATGTTATTCAAAAGTACATACATCTACATATAATTTATAATATAGGTACAGGTTATCTATAGATTAGAGGCCCTAGTGAAACAATCTCTTTCTTTATATGTTTGAACATATGTTTTTCCTTGCATAGATCTTTAGTTATTGTTAAGATCTTATATCACAATTTAATTAACATATTTAATTAGATATTTATCTATGAGACAATATGATTAGGTCATATTAGTTTTACTTATCTTTCATTTTAGGTTGACTTTGGTGCTTAATTGGTAAAATTAATATTTATTTTATTGTAGGGGTCAGAATTGAGATTGGATCAAATTTTGCCTGAAATATACAATTGGAACATAATTTATTAAAGCCACGAAATTTGGAAAGAAGGAGTCAATGATGACAAATTACTAAAACTAATAAGATAAGATCACGCTTGAATTTAGACTCACTCTAGGAAGTTTAGTCTAATTAGGAAACTTATTCTCAGTCCTATTATGTAGTAATTTTGATTTGATTAAAGGATTATCTCTAAAATTAATATTAAAAGGAAGATTGTTATAGGGAGAAAAAAAGAACACATTACACACATTGATCTTTGTTTTTCTTTCATCTTCTTTCTTTGGGGAGGAAAAGACATATATGAGTGGCTAAATCTAAATTTTATGATTCAAGAAGAATTAAAACTATAGATGTAACTTCAAAATGTTTTGTTCTAAAATTAAATTTTATATTAATTTAAGTATTTCTTATTCTTTTATTTTATGAATAATTAATATTTCTTGATGTAATAAATTAAATCAATATTAGTTATTCTATTGTTATCCATGAGTTTATGATTTGTAGTTGTCATGAATGATTAGTACAAGTAACAAGTAGGCTATTTATTAGTACGAGTAACAAGTAGGTTGTTTATGTATCTACATATTTGACTTATGAGAAACAAAAAAACTAAATTGAATGGTTGTAGGCTTATAGCAATCTCAATTAGTTAGTTTAAGTTTTAATTTTTTATTAAACATATTATTATCATTTAATTAATATAGAATGATATCATACCCAATTAATTAATGGTAAATTTTGATTCAAATGCTAGGTTTGAATTAATTACTTTAGAAAAATTGAGACTTATTATGGTTATCCTAATAAGTTTCAAAATAAATTCTTAAGTTGTGAAATTTTATTTTTTTAGGCCAATAATTAAAGTTATAATTAGATGAGATCTTTCCTTTAAATTAGAGTTAATTAAAATTGAATCTCACACTTTTATACTTAGTTAATTTATTTTAATTAATCAACCCCCCTAATTTTTTTCAATTGAAATTAGGAAATTAATATGTAGTTCTCTTAGGATTTGGCATGGTCCATTGATAACCCGCCCAAAATTTTGGCACCATTGCTGGGATTATTTTAGTTTCATAGTTTCTTTGCTTTATTTACAATTTACTGTTAATCTCTTGTTTTGTGTGACTCATTCTTCCCAAACAAGTGACTAGTAATATAATCTAAAAAATAAAGAACATAACACGCCATTTAGGGAAAGAGATTAAGCAAGAAATAATTCATTCATCTCTAAAGGTGAAAATAGAGATATATTTAACAATTAGTGAAGATGCTATTTTCTAAAAAGTTGAAGAGAAGATGGAGTATCATAACAATAGAAAGTTGGGGGAGTTAGCTACATAGAATTTGCTTTAGAATGAAACCAAAAAGAGTGATAGAAAAACAAATTAATCTCAAAGCCTTTGCGTCAATAAAAAATAAGACAAATGATTCGGTTATTATCTTCCCTTGGGCTCAATCACAATATGAAATGAATTGAAAATGTTGTTATTAGAGAAGTTCTTTCCTATATCATAAGCTACCAATATAAAAAAGGATATATGTAAGATAAGACAATTTATTGGAAAACTATTATAAGAATATTGGAAGAAGTTTAAGGCATTATATAGTAGTTGCCCAAAACCATCTGATTCTTTAGCAACTTTTGATTAGGTACTTTTATGAAAGGTCACCACCAATGGATAGGAGTATGGAAGATGTAGAAGGAGCTTTAGTTAAGAAAACACCATATGTAACACCGGATTTTTTGAGCCTTTTGTGTTGTTCTGTATTTGGAGATACTACTGTATATTGCTGTACACATAGTTGTTTAAATCCTTTTGGTACATATTCCAGTGATATATAACTGTATATGCCCTACATGAACTTAAGGTTCATCGGTATGCAAAATCTTGAAAATTTCTGACACATAAGCTTTTAAGTGTGTAAAACCAAGTCCATCGGGTGGATAAGATTGTGGTGGTTAAATTAAATGTGTTCTAATGCCTTAGACGTGATTAGACATGATTTATAGACTTATTAGACACTTAGAAAGTTAAACTGGAGAAGTTGGTGTACATATGGACTTAATTGCAAAATTTGTAAAAGTTAAGGACTTAATTGTAATTTTCAATTCTTTGAGGACCAATTTGTAATTTTATAAAGTTGAGGGGGCTAGTTATAATTTTCAAAAGTACAAGGATCAAAATGAAAATAAAATTTTTGGTCATTCCCAAATTTTGGACTTAATTACAAATTTGGGAAAAGTTTGGAGGGTATA
>JANVCL010000006.1:7285797-7299606 GCA_026546855.1 Erythroxylum incrassatum | reverse complement strand
CCTTGGTTGCTTTGCAACTACTCTTTCCTAACTTAATTACAATCTAACTAACCACTAACTCTTAAATACTAATAAATACTAACTTACCTAACACCTCTCTTCTAAACACTTCATTAATTTCTAACTTACTACATATTAATCCCACTTCACCTACTACCTTAACTAAATTTTAATTCTATTTCCTTATCTCTAATTCTAACTAAAAGCCAATTATATATATATATATATAATAAATATTTAAACCATCAATCAAACATAAAGAACCAATTAAACAATTAAACAATTAAATACACATAAACAATCAAATAAGCAATTAAGAAAATTAAAAAAAAGAAATCAAGGTCTAACAAATTATCTTTATATGGCTATGTATTAACAACTGACATTTTGCATTTGTATAATAAGAACATTAAAACATGGAACTTCCTCTAGAAAAGGTGCACACATAATTGAAAACCAAAACGTTTCTTCTGCATGTCAAACCAGCAAACATTCAGCCGTCAGATGCAATGTAACGATTTACTATTATTTATTACTGCGAAATAGGTGATGATGAACTACAAAAGCCTTCACTTTCACCGATAAAAGATGATAAAATTTCAACTGATGATCGAGATGACACTGCTGAAATCGTACCTCTACCTATTTCAGGTATTTTTTATTTGTCCTTAGTTTTTATGTCAACTTTACTGTGATAATTTGTTTTTAATCAATCTAGCTTTAAAAAAAACTAATGTCACCTTATATATTCAGTGACTAATATACTTTGATTTTTTATTATATCTTTAGAGTATATTGCTGAATCTTCTTCATCGGTCAGACAATGCTTTCATAAACAATTAAGCCAAATTGAAAAAAACCCACCATCGCATACATATACGCTCATCGACAATAGTGAACCTACATCGGAATTAAATACAAATGGTGATTGCAATAACAAAAAAGCTAAATTTTCATAGATTTTTTCTGTTAGAACAAATTAATCAAATGACTTGTGTACCTTTTTTCCTTTTATTTTATATTATCTTAAACCTCAATATTCTAGACATTGCATGATTCTAGATATAATTCTTCATATCCATACATGCCAATCCGCTTAATTTTCCTTATCAAATGCTCAAATTCTTCACCAAACTATTCCCCAAAACAAACATCTTCTGAATTGACTAAAATATAACATAAACCAACTAAAACTATTATAATCTGCAATGTGACTTTTCAAAACTGCTTCTAGTCACCAATATGACTTAAATAAGTCACACCCGTGACTGTTACTTTTTAATTTTATTTTTCACATTTCTGTTTACTTTCAATATCTCATAATACAGAAGTCGCATTAAATTTCTCTTTTTTTCTTAATTATGTATTTTTATTATTTCTACATTACAAATTTTCTAACCTTATTTTTATTATTCATTTTTACTATTCGAAATTATATATTTTTAATATTTCTATCATAATTCTTTCTTAGTATACATTTAAAAATTTTAATGCTCATAATTTTATGCCAAACTTTAAAATTCCACAATATTCATTTATACATTAAATAATATCATTTTTAACATTTTCTTACTATCTTAATTAATTGAATATTGATAACTTTCTCGCACTGTATTAAATACATTTTTCAACATTTTAAAATCTTGATCAACTATAATATTTAATTTATAACAAAAATATTTAACATTTTTTAAAATTTAGTGCTAAAAAATTATAATAATCTCACATAACCAATTTAATTAACACGGCACTATTACTATTCCTCTGCTAGTATTAAGTAATACATCGTTGCGTGAGTGTAAAGACATTTATATAGTAATCATCCATTGCGCAATCTAGACGGATGCGAAGCATCAGGGGTAGATTCTAATAATAACGAAAAGGTACAAACCTCGTGTTTCTAAAAGATCCGAGACAGAAACAGATACTCAATCTAATTTTATAGTATTTTATTGTATCTTATTATATTTAGTAAATCTCAATTATTTATTTACGTAGATCTCACGTAAGTTTTATAAAAATAAACGTAGAATTCGGATAAATAAATGATTAAGATTTACTAAATACAATAAGATACCATAAAAACTGGACAAAATATTTGAATTCATCCCTACCAACTCTTCCACCTCCGTTACTTAAAACCGTCCACGTAGCGGACATATCTTAGCTCCCGATTCTACTTGATACTCCACATATTTACAGCAAAATCCTCCCAGTGACTCTTTAACTCGGGACAAAATTCTCTGTCCAGTTTTATGGTGTCTTATTGTATCTAGTGAATCTTAGCCATTTATTTATGCAGGTCCCGCGTGGGTTCCACATAAATAAACGTGAGACCCGCATAAATAAATGGCTGAGATTTACTGGATACAATAAGACACCATAAAACTAGACAGAATATCTGAACCCTTTTTAACTCCTCTTCCATTTCTGGTTTGCTACATGAACACACACTCTGTCTTCGTCTAAAATTAAATAAGGAGATAAATGATTTCACCACCTTCGTCCCCTGTCTGTGATCGCGTTCCTGTATTTGCTTTTCCTTTTCCAAATGGCTCTTCTGCTGTCCTCCTTCGCATGAGGTACTCTCTACCTTATCCCTTTATCTTTATTTCTACTTGTATTTGTTTTGTTGTTTCTTAATAGATGATTGAGGGTATTTGACTTGGATAATGTATGTTTTGACTTTGGTTAGCGTCTTCTTAGATTGAACATTAGTAGACAAGCATCCACTTACAATGGCCTCTCAATTTCCGCAGTGGTAATTTTGTTTTCCTATAACTAATTCCATGCGCATGCCAATTTTTTCACGTCTTGATAATTTTATGTCCTTTATAATAGAGAAAGAGCAGCACCAAACATGTCAAAATGAACGTTCATGCTCCTGGCACTCGAGAACGTGTCCCTGACAAGGTACTTATACTGGTTTCGACCGTTTTATTTTTTGATCTTTTTCAGAAATTCATAATCTCTCTGCTTTTAGGAAGTTGCCTCTGAGATGCCCAACATTGCCCTGTCATCTAGGACTTTTGCAGGTCAGGCATTTCCTCTTGGTGTGTCGGAAGTGGAAAGTGGGATCAATTTTGCCATCTTTTCACAGCATGCCACTTCTGTCACTCTTTGCTTGTCACTCCCTCAAAGGTAACAATTATCACTTACCTTTAATTTGTGCCTTAATCAAAGGTTTCCACTGCTTGAGCGCATCCAAATTTTGTAGAGTTGAAAGAGGATGAACATTGTTAGAGCTTCTATATACTAATGATGAGTAGACCACAAGTTGATCTCCTTATTTGAATTTTTACGGCATCCCAAAGCTTACATTTTCTTTTACGCCTGTAATTAATCAATTGCTTTCTGGTGGCTAGTTCTTCCTCTTCTGAGTTTCTGATATGCAAAGCTGTGCCTGAGCTGATCGAATTTGTTGATGAAATATTCTTAGGGAAAAGCCTGTGGGGCTGGATGATGGAATGCTTGAGCTGCCTTTGGATCCAAATATCAATAGAACAGGAGACATTTGGCACATATGCATCAAGGTACGCATTCAGTGGTTATACTATGAAGTGGATACAATCTGCTGTTTTCTCAGTGTTTTGGTCTTGACATCAATGCATATTTTGTTTTTCCTATTTGGGATTTCAATATATAATTGTTTTTCAGATTTAGGATTTGTGCCATTGATGGCATAAAAATATATCAACTCATTGGTTAAGCATATTAAGTTTCTACAATGGTATATGCGCATTGCTGTTTCTATATTCCCTTCTTGTCTTAAGATCCATTAGTTTAATTTTAAACTTTGGTTTATTACAAGTACCTTGGAGTGTGTGTGCCTATAATATAAGCAGCTAATTATACTATCGTTATGTACTTCTATTATTCTTCCTATTAGATAGAACAAATATCGATGTGTTTTACCCTTTGATTGTAATTGTAGGACTTGCCCCGGAGTAATGTTCTTTATGGCTATCGAATAGATGGTCCATGCGAGTGGCACCAAGGACATCGATTTGACAAAAAGATTCTGCTTCTAGATCCTTATGCTAAGTTAGTTGAGGGTCGCCGATATTTTGGAGATGTTAGTCAAAAGTTTACTAAGTCCCTTGGGATTTATAATTTTGATAGCTTGCCTTTTGATTGGGGTGATAACTACAAGCTTCCTAATATACCTGAGGTACATAGAGTTGCTTTTATGATTCTTACATAATCTATATATTCCATTTTCTCTTTGACATGTCTCCACAAATTCTTATCAGCCCCATTCAACCTCATCTCCCACAACTTCTTTCTCCTGGTCCATGTCAGTTGCTTATTACTCCTACATTCATCTCTGTAAAATTCAGCCGTCCATGCATTTATGAACATCAGTAATTTATAGGCTGAACTTGTCTGGTATACTTTCAAACTACTCTTTTCAGATTTCATATTTTATTTTTATACACTTTTCTGTCTTTGCAGAAAGATCTTGTTATATATGAGATGAACGTACGTGCATTTACAGCTGATAAATCTAGTGGATTGGATCCTAGCATTCGGGGCAGTTACCTTGGTGTAATTGAGAAGGTAAACGTGTTACTAACTTTCTTTCAACTAAATAAATTTCCTCTAAGCAATTTTTTTACCTGATCAATTGTACTTGTTTAAGAAGTTTACAGCAGTTACAGATGTCATGTTAGATACTTGTTCAAAATTATTCAACGAAGGATGAAAATTAAAGTAATATATGCTCTGTGATTTTGATTTTCTGTGCGTAACCTTAGCTGTTGTCATTGTTTTAGTGATAATATTTCTTTCTTTAGTTATCTTCATCTTTGAATTTGCCTTATCAATGGGATGACCAGACATAACGTGGAAAGAAGACAGCATCATCTTGTATGGAGACAATGCTTTATTATTGATAGGTCTTTTGCTTTTTAATTGCCATTTGTTCCCCACTGCTTGCTTTTTGGTTAAGCATATTGTAGCAATGATAAAATTTCAAAACCCTTATTAGTCCTAACCTTTTGTTAACTTGTGGCCACGTAGTTTTACTTGCATAACACCTTTTCTAGTTTTCCTGACCTTTATTTCCACATTTCAAGATTCCCTGCCTCCTAGAGCTTGGAGTCAATGCAGTGGAGCTGCTGCTTGTTTTTGAATTTGACGAGCTTGAATTTCAGAGGCGTCAAACCCCAAAGATCACATGGTATAGTAACACACACACACACATTTACACAAACGTTATCCTTTCCTTAATGTAAAACTATATTTCGAAACATTGAATTTTGCATGTGTCTTATGTTTCCTGCTATTTCCCAATTTTCATAATGTCTGGTAATTAGTTGTGCTAGTGAATATTTAGAGAACTTCACTAAAGGAAATTTTCCTCTTTTAGTTATACAAAACAATTTGTTACAGAGTGGGGCAAAGCATATTCCAATTTTATATAACCGCACACTAATGAAGAAAGTAACATCATAGAAAAATATGAATATCGATCACTTAAGGTGCATATACATGGCAGTTTTCTTTTTCCAGCCTAAATGCATATGTTTAGTTTTGCTCATGTACTTTGATTGTAGCCACTAAAATGAAGCAAAAGCAAAAGCATCAGTATCTTTTAGGTACTGTACCTCGATGGTCATCTCCTGTATCCATAGCGAATCAAGAAAGTTGGATCATTTTGATTCAATGTCTTTTTGTCAAAGGGTTGACATTAGAGATACAAATCAAGTTGCTACCTTAGGTGGAGAGAAATAAATACCCTGAACATGTTACTGGCAGCCCAGTGCATGCAGACTGTAGGGCCATGTGGGAAACCAAACTTGAGATGCTTCATATTGTTTGAAGAATTTTGTGGCAAAATTTAGTCTTTTTTTGATGCTTAACTATGAATGATAGCTGTTATTTTTCTTTCTTACCTTCCTCTTGAAGATCAATACGTGGGGATACTCAACAATTAACTTCTTTGCTCCTGTGATTCGCTATGCTAGTAACGGAGGAGAGCCTCTAACTGCATCTCACGAATTCAAGGAAATGTTTAAAGCCTTACATAATGCTGGCATTGAGGTACTGAATATCTTAAATTTTCCCTCCATTCCTATTTTTATAGCCCTTTATTGCAAGTTGTAGATATGATATGTCCAATTCCATCGTGTATCCATACTTGTTATGTGCTTCTATGTGTTCAGGTTGGTGCATGTTGCATGTTTATGTGTAAATTTGAGATTATACTGTGCAAAACCTGAAAAACTTATAGCGTTCTGCAAATCATTCTTCATTCTGCAGGCTATATTGGATGTTGTTTATAATCATACAAATGAGGCCGATGATAAAAATCCTTATACTACATCATTTCATGGCATAGATAATAAGGTGCTTTGCTCACTTCTAATCTTCACTGCTTCTGCATTATGGTTATAATGAGTTGTTAGTAGTCCACTCATTGGAGATTTTCAAGTGGGATTGCTGGAAAAACATTAACCCTAAAAGTTAATGACATTGTAATCACTGATAGCTCTTGTTATGACCTTCAACTTAGGTCTTAGGCAATCTTTTCAGTAAGTACAAGATAATCTTAGAGACTTTCCCTATAACCCTGTAAAGAATGAAGGAGTTCAATTCCAAAAGTACCTTCAAGACTGAAAGGTCAAAGAGCACATTACTTTGGGGCTTTTGTTTCTCCCAGCTACATTTGCTACTATGATGTGCTATCTTCCTTGCTCCTCAATTATATATCTCAATTGCATCTACAGGTTTATTATTTGATTGACATAAACAACAAGGGCCAGTTGATTGACCTCAGTGGAAGTGGTAATTCTAAGTTTCCTGCTTTATTAAAATATTTTGAGTTTGTCCTTTTTCTACTGAGATTTGTGGTTTGTATCAAGTATTTCTGCTTTCCTCTTGCTTTAGGACTTGATGCAAAGCAGAAAAAAGAGATTATTTACCTTCCCTAGCTTTTTCCAAACTAGTTGTGGGCAATTAGACGGCCACCGTTTCCCCTTTAAGTGATATGAGAATTGTTAAAAAGTTTGAAGCAATTTGAATCCCGCAATGGAATTGATTCCCACTTTTGTTGACGTAGAATATCTTATATTTAAAATCATCAATAATCTTAGGAATATGGTAATTTCAAAGGTGACTCATATATATAAATATAATGAAATCAATTGAATGAGTCATTTTTATCTTTTGACTTGTATCCTATTTATGGTATTAGCGTTCAAAAAATCCTTATGGATGAAAATTGTGGATTCAATCAATCATAGCTTTCAACTTTATGATTGTATTCCTGGCTTGGCACAACATCCTTATGCATCCATTTCACATGTTGGCATAGCTGGTGTATTATAATGGCAAATCCTTCATCCACTTTCAACTTGTCAAAAACCAGTGTTCTACCTATTGATCTTATAACCAACTGGAAGAGCTTTCAAGAATGGCTTCAATAGTTCATTCTTGTGATCAACATCTAGATATAGTACCATTTTATAGAGTAATTTGTTTATATAGAGAAGTAAGAAGTAATCTGTAGTTTCATGTGATAATGCTGAAGCATAATTGAGGGGATCACCCAAGGAATTGATGAGCTAATTTGGTTGGAGAGGTTGATAGAGGACCTACAAATGTCGGGTTACATATCCAACAATACTGTATAGTGATAGCAAGTATGGTACTACCCATTGTTAACAATCCAATATAGCATGATTGCATGAAATATGTAAGGATTAATAGAAGTTCCATTGACGGAACGATAAAGTTCACTTCTTTGCTTATCAGATGTGTTGACAAGGCAGTGCCAAAAACATGGTAAATCATTGATTGGTAAGATGGAAATAATAGACACCTACAAGTGCTGCAAATTTTAAAAAAATTGACCAAAATTTTAGGGATATATTCTACTATCTTAAGAAGTATAAGATTTATATTTAAAATCATCGATAATCATAATTTAAGATGGTACTTTTAGAGAATACTCATATTTGTATGCGCATATCTATAGAAGTAATGAAGTTAGTTGAAAGTGTTTTTTTTTTATAGACTTGTATCCTATTTCACGAGCCTACTGTATGTAGGTCATGATAAGAAAATCCATCAGTGTTTTGTGCAAACTAGAATCTTACATTGATTTGTTGGCGCTTTCAATTTACAAGTTCTGGATCCATAATTTGTCCAAACAAAACATAAGAGTCTATTATTTCTGTCCAGAAGTTCAAGTCTTCTTTTTTCCATTATATTTACTAGATCAGTGTAGATGAAATAAACAGCAATATCTTCTTTTCTGCGACAGCACAAAGATGATATGATACAGAAGCTTAGAGGGTGATAAGGATTTCTGATCATTGTCAATTTGTTAATTATTCTAAATTAGCTATACTGTAATGCTTGTCAGACATGCATTGATATGGTGTTATAGCCCATGATAATTGGAAGATTTCTAAATTTCCATACTTCGCAATTGCCAGGGAACACATTGAATTGCAATCATCCTGTGGTTATGGAGCTCATCCTAGATAGCTTAAGACATTGGTAAGGCCATTTTTTTCTACTGTGATATAAATTATTTTGCACTGTGAGATTCCAGGTTATTATATATCATGTTACCTTAATAAAACTTTCGTTTTTATACTGGTCAATTCAATCAAGCAGCTTGGACAGAATGAACAATGGTATTCATATACCAGTTGTGTTATGACTAGCACATATTAGTTATCTCTGAGAAGTTTGGACTAAATTACTTTTCATGAAATCTTGGTCTTGTTAAATAATCCTGGATTGAGTTATTTTCTTTTGGTTTGATCATCATTTATCTATCCTTTTTGGTGAAATCAGGGTCACTGAGTATCATGTGGATGGATTTCGATTTGACCTTGCCAGTGTTCTATGTCGAGGAACAGATGGTTCTGCCTTCAATTCTCCTCCACTTATTAGAGTTATTTTGCATACATCTAATATTTTGATATGAATGGTGGGTAGAGCAGCCAGTATATTGATCTGCATTTGTTTGATAAACCAGGCAATTGCAAAAGATTCTGTTCTGTCGAGATGTAAAATTATTGCAGAACCCTGGGATTGTGGGGACCTTTATCTGGTTGGGAAATTCCCAAATAGGGACAGGTAACTACTTTTGTACATGGCTGTCCCTTTTAGCTTCTACTAGCTTGACAGATCCATCTGTTGGAATAACTAGGTGGATGAGCAAGATCACAGCTCAATTAAGATTAAAAAAAAACGCACAAAATATATTAAGAGTAAAGATAGGAGTTACAATGCAAACACTCACTAATATAATATTCATAAATTTTAATTTATAACCTATAAGATTGTACCCTTGTAAGCGCTACTCTTGAATGCTTGAATTTGTTTCTTGATACTTGAACGAGAAGACAGCTGCGTATTTATAGGTGAATCAAACTAACTATAGTCATATACTTCAATTTGTTCTAATTATCACACATTGGGATATTTACTTTTTCACCTTACATTATTTATCTTCATCTAAATATTTTTGTAATAATATCTAGATGATTCTTCCAAAAATTATCTAGGTGATTCTTTATCTTCCACGGCTGCAATATTAAAATTCAATCATGTATGTGCAATATATCTCAGTGATTTTTGGAAGAAAAGTTTTCCTATGTAGTAGTGTGTTTCCAACTCAAATACATTTTTTGCAGGTGGGCAGAATGGAATGGGAAATATCGTGATGACATGAGAAGGTTTATAAGGGTACTGTGTGGAAAAGTTGACTATTTAGATGGAGTTATATGTGCTCCAGAATTTAAAGATAGCTTAACAAACGTGAAATCTAGGAGCAGACATTCTAACATTTTTCTTTTTTCATCTGAAATTACTTGTCCTCAAAAGCAGGTGACAGGTTTAATGATTACTGGTTGTTAATTCAAAACAATGAAGTTAACCAATTTCTTAAGAAAGGAATGTTGTTAATACAATAAACATATTATTTAAGGCTTGAGTGTTGAAGATTCTCAGTGTTGTGACTTTTTCTCTAATATGCCATCACTGCACCTGAATTAATATCCTTTTTCTTCAAAGAGAAAAAGAATTTGAAGTTTCCTTGACTTTTTATTTGCTGTTTGCTGCTTTATCATCTATGCCTGTTTATATCAGTGCTTTCTTTTTAAGATTGATAGAGTTTTCTTCGCGATTTTATTTATTTTCCTGGTGGTTGCAATAGTGATATAATCTAAAGTAGAAGAGAACAATGTACTATTCTAACAGTTAAATCATAAGGCTTATTTACAAAATCAAATTTGTTCTTGCACACAATGGTTTCCCATCACAAGAGAAGATGAACGCAATGGTTCCCCATCACATGAAATGGAATTGATATTATCATTGTGAACTGCTGTTAGTTTCCATTGTTATAAATGTAGTAGTGATATGCCAAGCTGGTAATGCATTTGATCCGATTTACCACATTGAGTCACTTGATATGTCTTTGCTGTACAGGCTTCATGATAATGATGGGGGAGATATCTTTTCAGCATTCAACGCACATGACTATTTTGTTGAAGTTTCTATACCCTTACCACCACCCAACGGGCGATGGCTTCGTGTGGTTAGTTTCTTTTACTTATCTGGCAGATGCTATAAAGTTGTCACTGCTGGTTTTTGTTCTTTGTTCCCAAATCTGTGATCTTTTCCCTCTAGTATCAGCTTCCTCGCGATCTATATTGTTGTACTGTCGTCTATGATTTATTATACTAGTAAAACCACAAATTTACGCTAATCTTTTAGCCGTACTGTTGATACAACAACTTGGGTCTTAGAAAACAGTATGATTTGTTACATGAAGTACTAGATTCCATACTTGTAAGATTCCTCTGAGTGGTTCTGCGAACTAATTCTCCGTCCCTTACAGGTGGACACCAATCTCGAGTCTCCGGATGACATATTCCCAAAAGGCGTCCCAGGCATTGGAAATACTTATAACATGGCTCCATTCTCGTCGATTCTTCTTGAAGCTAAACGTGTATGAGTCCCCACTGTAGATTAAGAATGGTCAACTAACGCAAATAAAACTCCATTGTCCAGCATGGTAAGCGCTGTCGTGAGAGAGAAAGCCAGCAAACAAGACTAGAGAAATCAAAATAGGTCGTTATATGACAACCTTTTTCATCATATCCGTGTGTGAATCAGAGGAATAGATGCTTAATAATCCAAAAATTCCAAAATGTTGGTACCGATTCATTACCTGTCATTGCAAAATTTTGGTCTATCCTAAAAAGATGGGAAAGCACATTTCAGGAACTTATTCCCTAATTGTCAATAGTTGGTATAAAGATATAGTGCTACAGCTGGATTATAAATTGCCACCGTAAAAGGGAACAGAAGAAAATATTAGGCCAGCTGTCCACCAACTTTTCTTCGAATTTCAATACCAAAGTTCATAGAACCTTGTACTCAAAAGCTGGATCGCCCACCCCAGGTGCCCTACACCTCGATCCGACAGAATAGTGAGGGGTAAATTATGGTCTGATTTCAGCTAGTTTCTCGGAAAGGCAGCTCAGTGCTTAGTGCGTACAAGGAGTCACTACATTAGATGAATTCTCACACTGTCACTGCCGAGACTCGAACCCGAGACCTTGTACTCACTTTCCTTTCCAATAATCAGCTGGGCTATCCGTACATAGAACCATCACTCCCAAAGGAGGTTAGTTGGCCTCTAATCATTGCTTCTAAGCTGGAGGTCGGACCTCCAAACTCGTAATTCTTATGTAAGTCATCAAAAATTGTTTAAATTTCTTGAGTGGAATATAATGTCTGGTTCAAGCATATATTTTTTACCGTGATTATATGGTCATCATTTTAGTAATCTTTATAGTTATTATCATTAAAATTCTTTAAATTATACTTGGACATTAATAAATTATCAAAATAATGATTCTCTAAATATTTCCTTTACATAATGATATTTGGTTAATTAATAAGATGCCATTTGGGTTCCCTACAATGGTTGTTTGAAATTTTTGTGAAAATTTTTACTTATTCTTTTACAAGTTTGTTGGTTTTCTGCTATAGATATATCAATTGGAATTATTATTTGAATAAAATTGGAATATTAAATTTTCATAATTGTAGTTTCAATTAAACGATTTACAGATAAATAAGGACGTTGAAAGGAAAATACGAATTCCGGCTTTAATTGAGGTTGATGACTTATTCGCATAAATCCAGTGGAAGCTGACGCAATTATATGCCATTTCGCAAAAACCCTGCGTTGCGGCATTTATCGTATGGGCGAGGGCTGTTCTTAGTAGCGACAGGTGGTGTGTGTCTTGAACCTCAACGATCCAGTTCCAGACTGACAATCACATCTCGTGACTCCTCCTGACACGGACACCCAGTTATCGCTGTTGCCAAATGCTACCATCTTTTCTCCTTCCTTTCTTTATAAATTAATCTATTGTTAATTGTCCCTAATATTATTCCAACTGTTGCCGACATGAAACTTGATTAGATCGGAGGTAAAGACAATGTTATTTAATTATTAAATAATATAATATTATTTTCTATTTTATTCAAATTTATTTGAACCAGATTAAATTCGTTATTTAACTCTTGAATTTAATATAAATTTAAATTCTCAACCCAATTACGACGTGTCTATTTTTAACTTTTTGGCAGAGCAGCTGATATATTTATGTTTGATGTGATTGGGGTAAAAAGAAAGTAATTAAAAAAAGTGGAAATGGCAGCTGTTGGACATTACTAAGATCTGAATTGGATATGTAATAAATGGAAAACCTTCCAGTCTAGTTTGATTCTGAGGAATCACATCACGTAGATCATGTGGAGCAAGTAAGGAAATAAATTACAAGAAACGCCTGATTGAAGGGCCTAGGTCTAGCAAACGCCAAGCAGCCTTTTGGTCATTTTATATGATAAGAGGGAGACTGAGTGAGCTGCTGTTTTATATGATACATTAATGGAGAACCCCAAAAGCTTCCTATGCTCGGCATTTAACATGTTCATTATCTGTAAATGACCAGGCACTTACATTATGAGGCGTTTGTTGTTTGTTCTGAATAATAAATATTAGGAATTAATTAATAAATATGCAGAAAAACATGTCAGATTAGAACGTTATACTACAACCAATAATTAATACACTGTAAGCATATCGATACCTAACAAGACAACGTGCCCATCACAACGGTTAGATTAGTGGAATTTTTGTTCCGTTATTAATTTGAAGCTCAAATTGTCTACATCTACAAAGAGAGAACCAAAGTATCTGTTACAATAACAATAATAAGAACTCTGCTCCGCATTCAATATAATGTCGTTTTTACTACAAAACGACATTATATTAAGCGCAAAACAAAGTTAGAACATAATAACCAGAATGAAGAATTTGAACCTCATATATTGCGTGCTTCCATTTTTTTTTTTCTCTCTGCATAATATGTTTTCATTTCTTTTTTGACAACTGTATTTAAACCAGTGTTACGAATTTCGTACCGTACCGGCCGGTATCGGTACGGGTTCAATAGTACCGGTGACAAATACCGGTCGGTACCGGCTAATTTCGTCCGTACCGGCCGGTATTTAAAATACCGGTCAAATACCGGCTGGTACCGAAAATTTTAAAAAATTGGGGGACTTTTTTGCAAAATTTTCAAAATTTCCCTCCCTCCTTCATACCTTTCCTTCCCCTCTTTTTTTTTAAGTTTTTAAAATAATAATAAATATTTTATCACTAATAATAATTATAAATTAAATAAAGCTTAAAAATAAATTATTTTTATTTTTATTACTAATAAATTATTTTATTTAAATTTATTTTAATATTTTATATAATAT
>JANVCL010000006.1:7213694-7223724 GCA_026546855.1 Erythroxylum incrassatum | reverse complement strand
TGACAGTAGGGAGAACATTCCTGCTGAGGAGCAAGCTGCTCTGGTTTAGGGAAGAAGGAGCATTTCTGCTCTGGTTACGGAGTAGTACTACCGTGCTATTCGGTAGTGATATATATATATATATATTACCAATATATTGAAGTAATATAGAAGAACTCTAGTATTCTAAGTCTGGGGGTTCTAACAAGTTGTGACAACAGAAGACAAAGCATCCAAAGAAATGAACTAAGAAAAGAATCTAGGCAACATGTTAACATGGTAAAGTATAGATTAGCTTAAGCTTTTAAGATTGAGTGCTAACTACACAATCACATCTGAGAATAACGGGCATAACGAAAATGAATTATTCATGTAATTATGGAACATCCATACCTTTCCCATGCTTGCAGTAACTATTGGCATGATTCATGTTCACTGTTTGCCTCCAAAAATGCATGACCATATTCAATTTCATCTTTACTGACTAATATTGCTAAAAGCAACTCGAGTCAACAGCCTTCCACATCTGTTCTCTCAGCAGACGAGTCATACTATATGAAAATGAAGATCAGGCATTTGGTACTCATTATGAAGCACGGAATCAATATGGAACTACCTATTCATGAAAGCTATTTCCTATTTAATGCCAACTACAGAAAAGAGAAGAAGAAAAAAGAAACAAAGTCTAATGCTAAAAGCATCCAATGTGAATTAACAAATTGCACTTCTAATATGGAAAGATCACATTTACTGTGGTTATAAATAATCCCTCCTCTTGTCGTAACCAGATTCAACATCCAATTTCAGAAAAGTTGAGATTGTCGAGGTCTTGTTAATAACAAAATATTTTAAAACACATTGAGTACCACTTTCATAACCACATAGTTGACATTTTCAGGCGAAGAGGAGAAATTTCCAAAAGCAAAAAAAAACTTTTAAAATGTAAAATAACAATTGAATTCAATATGATAGTGGAACTGTTATGCACACTATTAAACTCACATCTTCTTTCGGCGTTTTCAACCAGATAAATATCCTTTGTAAAAATCATAGAAATATAGATCAGTGATCATAACCAAAGTTCACCGTTTCTTATCATGAACACCAGATTCAGAAGTATCACGATTTTCCCAAATTTTTCAATTGGAAAAATACACACTAATTCGAGCAATTACACCAATCACACGTCATTTCTACACAAGCATGCCTTTTCATTCCATGCATACCCAAAAGTTGAAAAAATCAACATGAAAAAAAGAGGGGAAAATAAAATTACCCGTCGTGCCTCCTCGTACTCATGTTTGTAGAGTTTCAATTCCTCGGACAATTTCAGGAACTCCTCCTCCAACTGATTAGCACTACTCTCAGCCTCTTTAGCTTTCTCATCCGCCTCATTTCCAAAATCTATTAAAACCTCCCTGTCATTGTCATAAAGCGAACATTCCCTCTCCAATTTTTTTGCACTGACTCACCAAATTCGAACACTCCCCCGCCAATCTCTGATTCTCTTCCACAAACTTCTTTACCGCCAATGCATTCATACTAGCCTCAGCCTATAGAAAACAAACAGATACAAACACGTATGCATAAATCAAACACCAAACAAACAAAAGCAAACACCTTCAAGATAACAAAGTGCAAAGAAACATAAAAGTACCGACCTTGATTCGGTCGATGAGTTGGTCCTTCTGGCGGGACTTCTCGAGAAGAAGAGCATACTGATTGTGGAGTCAGCGTCGAGCATCCTCGGAGGCACGAAGCTTTAAGTGGAGAGTTTGTAAAGAGACCTGAAGACCCAGAGTATCATCAATCGATTATTTTATGTAATTCTCAATTTCCTGAGGTAGTTCCCTGTCAAATACCCTAAATTGGAAAATTCTAAAGATCATAAAAGAACTGATCTTGGATGAAAACTTTGAACAAAGATCTTAAATCAAGATTAGGGTTTCAAGATGGACAGGTGATTTCTGTAATTAAGCGAAAAGTTTTGATTAGGGTTTCTGGCGTGAACAATCGGGGTTCTTGTTACTTTGGTTGCTCAGTGTTTGGTGTGGTTATGGAGTATCTTCGGGAGTTCAAAAACTTGAAAATAGACAGTCGGTAGAGTGCGTATTCAAAAGCCAACGACACTACACTTGGCAAATCAACTTCTACCACAATCTCCCAACCCCTTTGCTCTTTCTTATCTTTGTTTTTTACTTTAAGGAAAACATTTAAATTACGGCACAAACTAACTTGCACATATTTCTGATATACTATTCAAGCAATTTTCTTATTGTAATTTCCCTTTTGTAATGATATTTTCTTTGATAAGATCGAGTTATTATATATATATATATATATGTGCATCTAAAATTCAATAAAAATGATAATTTAAAAAAACCAATTGACCATATTATTATACTGTTAATTAAAAAACCTGAATTTAAATTTTAGTTAATAAAAAGACATTAAAATTTATATGGTTGTAATTTATAGAATATTATAATTTATAAAATCTTACTTGTTACACGGCTTAAAGATAGGAATGCATACTACTGAATTTTTTAGACCCTGCGTATCAGGAGTTTTTACTAATTCTGTAGTTGATGTTATTACTTGTAACAATTTAAACTTTGTATTTGTATTTGAATAAAATTAAACTATTAATAATTAATTGTAAGATTTTATTTATATTTTTAAAGAGAAACTGTTTTATACATTTTTATTTATCAACATATAACCTCCTAAATGAAATTTAAGAAAAAAGCACATTTGTTTTTGCAAAATGGAATACATCATTGAAAAGTCTGCAGAGAAAAAGAAAGATGGATTACGGAAGTGGTAACTTCATCAATAAGCTTACAGATAATTACGTGTTCAAAGACTTTTTAACTTAACACGTCAAGTTGAAAACAACAGGATCAGGCTTTTGCTTCTTTGGCTATCCCACTGGCTTTGTCAATATCTGATTCTACTGCAGAAACCACCTCTTTTTCCATTTCTTCCACCTGCATTTTTAGGTCAAATTAGAAAACCCCATCAACGGATAATCTCGCCATGATTAGCAACAACCAAGATTTGATTACCCCTCGGCTAAATAAGCAAAAACATATTATCCCTTTTATGCCAATAAGTTGGAACAGAAGTTTACAGAAAACCTCGTCGGTGATAAAGCGTTTGTTTAACGGCAAGCGGAGTTATCGCTTGGAATTCAATCTAATCTTCGACCATCGGAGCAAATTTTGTTGTAACAGAAGAGATTAGATTAAAGTACCTTTTCAAGAACATCGTCTGCTAGTTTAGCATCTTTTACTGTTTCTTTGGCTACACCTTCAACAAAGACAACCGCTTCCTTAAATGCACCTTCTGCCGGCAGTTTATCGGCAATCTCCTCTGTTACCTTTTCCACTTCCTCCGCCACTTCCTCTACCACTTCTGTAACTTGCTCTGCTGTCTGTAAAGCTGAATCAAATTTCTCTACAAACCAAAGCATAAACTATATGAGGCCAACGATGAACTAAACGGTCATTGATGGATAAAAACTCCGAAAAGTCTCAATTCTAATTGAGATTCAACTAGTTAGCTCCCATAAACTATACCTTTGATATTCAGTAATGGTCCCCATTTGCTTTTTGTGAAGGGTAGGATTACTGTTACTATTATCCCCAAAATCCAAAAATTCCTGTGATCAGGAAATCGGCGTGTACAAATTTTTGTTAGGTACCTTGAACATAAGAAATAGAATATATAGATATTGCTGGTCTGATCCATAGAGACATCAGCGAACTGTGCCTTACCAGGAACCAGGAGATGGATCTGAAGTTATAGTAGAACCTGATTCAATAACACCGTAGACACTCATGTCCCTGCATCTCGTTAATTTAGATTTGAAATATCGTTAATAGCTTTTAACATTTCTCGCTGATGAACGTAAAGGTAGAATCTTTCCTTACCTTTTCTTGTTAGAATGTCGCAGCTCCAGATTAGAGGTGTATGTCTGAAGCATCTGATTCCCAGCAAGTTGGAATTTGCGAATGTGAAGACTGGTTGCCAAAGGAAACCAGTTAGGACTAGCAGCTTCATATCTCTGGCAGATCCTGACGCAACGATTAGTGACGTGGTTGGGAACAGGTGATACTGTTTTCGACATAGTTGTTACTTCTATCATCTGTTTGAGGATAGTGTTCTCGTTGAAGCTATCACAGCTGCAGAATCCCTCGATGATTCGATCGATAAGACTTGAGCTTGTCTCCTAAAAGTGTTGACGTGCTTTGATCTGGAGGAGCTTTAGGCAACGTGACGGAGTTGGTCGAACCAGGTATCTCGATCGTGTTGGATCAGAAATCTAACAGCCTCCGGTGACACTAAAAAATAAATGAAAATTTTGGTTTGGAAACAAAAGTGACCAGCAGTTCACATTCAGGTTTGAGAAATTCAAACATGTGCTCTAAAAGAACATCATTATAAATAAGGCATTTTCATCTCCACGTAAGATGCAATAGTGGACTAAGGAAATCATTTCAATGCGACTTTTACACAAGGCCAATAACCAATGCCGTAGGCTATCTTCCTCTTCTACGGGTTGATCCTACGGATCCATTTCTTTTCCAAACACATGCCTAGTATACTATTCAAACTCATATCAACCATGCCAGTTGTGTTTTTCAATTTGGAAAACGACCAAGAAAAGGACCACGATATGGTTGGGCATGCATTTAGTACTAGGATTTTTTTTTTCTGTAAAGGTGGGACAGTATATATCATCGCTATTGGTAAGCAAAGCCAACTAAAGTCTTCACGACTTGGTATTGCACGTGGGAATATCTACCCAGACAAAGTAGATATTGTAAGCCAATTTAACATATATTTAACAATAATATATATTAAATCTTAAATAAATTTAATATTGTATAATAAGTCGATGTCCCTCTTATGATGATATTCTTAACTGAAAAGTTTTGAATGTTCTGCATATTTTGAATTCTTTTAAGCTTTCGATCCCCAATAGATGGAGTTTAGGGACTCAAAACTCTTTAGATGCAAAAATATATCAATAAGCTCTCATAAAGTATATTGGCTGTTACTACAAAAACAAAAAAATATATTATCTACTAATTACTGAACATTAGACCATTTATGAGTATTAGAACTACTCAAAATATGAAAATATCTAATTTTTTCAACTAAAATCTAGTCCGATTTTTCTATAGGCCCCCCTAAAACCCTTCGTTGATGTTAAAGCTAGGTTGGCGAAGTCCAATGAATAAAGATTCATGAATTTGAGTCCATGAATGAGTGATTCATAAAGTGACTCAAATAGCTTCACATAAGATATGAGTTTAGGAGGAGTTAGTATGATATTGACGGATCTACTTGTGAAAGGGAGACGTTCAAAATTCACAAGTAGAGTAATCCCACGTCAGAAAGAAACATAAGAATAGAGTGAGTTATATAAAAAATAAGACTCATAACACATTTCCTTAAGATTTTGGGTTAAGATATAATGCCTTAATTGTATATGGGCTCACTTTGATTTGGTGCAAAATTTCCCCAACCCCCTTAAAATCCGTAATATCTTATATTTTCTCACTTGGTCCATACTTTTATGAATCATGCGGATAGGTCCTTTAGTAGCTGAGTATTATCTTCCATGCATTACAATATATTACATTTTGTATCAACTTGAATGTGGTGAACCTTATGTTTATTCTAGGTCCAAAATAATCAATTTTCTCAAAATTTAATAATGTGCACTATAATATGAGAAAATATTATAAAAGTTTTACGAAAACAACACTGTCTATATAATGAAAACTATATATTGGAATCCAATCTCATTCTAGCAACATGATCCTTGAATTTCATTAGTGATATGCCTTTTATCAAAGGATCAGCTATCATCAATTCAATGCTAATGTGTCCAGTGACCGCTTTATTTTCCTTAACATATTGCCTTATTGGTGGCATGCTAGTTGTTTTTTACTGAAAAAAATAACAACTGAATTGTCGTAATGTATTCTCAATGGCTTAGAATGGAATCCACTAGTCTAAGCCTACATAGATATAACTCTTTAGCCATACACCATGTAATGTAACCTTAAAACAAGAAACAAACTCAACCTTTATGCTAGAGGAAGCAATCAAAGACTTCTTGGCAAACCTCCAAGATATGGCTCCATAGGCAAATATGAAGATATAACCTGAAGTTGGTTTCCATGAATCAACAAACCTAGCAAAATCTGAATTTGATTACCCTATTCCCTCTAGATTATCTGCTCATCTATACATAAGGATGTAATCTTTGGTCCTTTAAAGGTACCTCAACACTTTCTTTACAGCCTCCACTGATCTAATGCTTAGTCACTCTGATATCTACTGAACACTTCAACAACAAATACAATGTTAAGTGCCTTTCACAATGGGAACTACACTTGGTGAACAATCTTTTAGTTGAAAAAATCTGCGGCCATACAGAATCGTTCCTAGTACCTGCACATTAAGTATTCCAAGGTCATCTCCCACAAGGACTAAATCATTCACTGCCAAGTTAATTCTAATTACTTGAATGAAATCGACAATAAACTTAAAAGATGATTGGAGTTTAGTAGACGGTAAATTGTAAATGTTGAAAAATAGCAAACACGGATAAATTTACCAACTCAAAAGATTGATTAATACATTAAAAAATTGATTGAATGTTAGGTTATTATAACAATTGCACAACTTTACTGATACCCTCTCTCAAGGCATACAAGAGCATTTAAGTAGTTGATTACCATCTCTCAATGTGCAAACTAACTAGTAAAATCCATGAAGAACAAGCAACCATAGGTTATCACTCTAGCTTAGGATATCTCTATCTCTAAGTCTAATGTGTTTATCTTCCTAGTACATAAACCATACTTCACCTCTCAGTACATCATATGATTCCTAAGATTGCTTCTATGGAGATCAAACATAGAATCAACAGTGAAATGTTGGAGAGATAAACATAACCCAAGAAATCTCATTCAACACCAATCAATCCATAAAATATAAATCAATCCTTCAAATAGGCTACATCCCTCACCCTAAATGAGGTTTAGTTCTAGAAGATAATAACAAAAGCTATAAACACAAAGAAGCTCAACATTCAAGAAAGAGTGGAGAGAGAAAGTCACAAGAACACAAGACAAGGTTGCTTCCAATCCTTGATGCAATCCTAAAAAATCCCTATCTTCCTTTTATTTTGTGCCTCCTTAAGTGGTAACCCCGTTTTCTATGTCCAGGCCCCTTATTTAGGTCTTCAAAATGAGTATATATAATGTCTTGGATCTAAAGAAACCTAGTTTTTCTAAACAAGGGAGAGCAAATCATGTTTGGGCCGCCAATGTCCATTAAACAGACATGACGTCTGTTAAACGGACCTTCTCAGGTTTGGAAGGGCATTTTGCTAGGCGATGTCCGTTAAACGGACATGTACCAATCCATAAATTTCACACCTTTGACCCTTCAGTTGACAAAATCTCTTCTCGGAGTCTTCTTGAAAGTTGTAGAACTCGGAGTCCGCTTTGAAAGTGTCCTTGAGTGACCTTAATCTAACATCTACAATAAAAGTTATGCCTTTCGACCCCAAATCTATTTATTTTTACCTATCAAGCAGCAAAGTTGAAATGTGTGAGAATTAGCCAAATAGAGCTTCAAATTCATATAGAGATAAGTAAAATTAATTCCAATTTTACCCAAAATCACATAAGAATAATTTGACTTATCAAATTCCCACACACTTAAACTGTTGCTTATCCCCAAGCAAAATCAAAGTAAACAAATTACTAAATCCTTAACCAAGTTATTGATTCCACTTTCGTAGGTGTACAGTGACATTTAGCCTATGTTACAAGCCTTGAAACCACTATGTGTCCATAATGGAGGAGTTATAGTCTCTTAAGGGTTTACTTAAAATGAATGGTACCCACAAACATTTCCTTTCCATCATTTCACACCTAATCATCACCATAGTTCATTCCAATAAGTCGAAAGCATTATAGGTAAGAATTGAAACATAGAAATAAGATCATATAATACTTCATAATTTAGATCACAACTAAGCAACAATAAGACATCATAATGCTTTAATCAATCAAAATAACATGCCATGAATAAAATCTCTCATAAAGCGTTCACTTTCACACAAAAGTGTTTAAGGGTTACTCTCAATCATCTTCTCATGCATGTTCCTTACCATAAGCTTGCATTTTATGTACTTCTCCATTACTCCCATTTATGGCATATCTATGAATCAAAAACGTCTTTATTCCTTAGGTTGTAATGGGGCCATGGGGTAAAGTAGGTTATGAAAGAAAGGATAGGAATTCAAATATTCAACAATTAGTAGAGCAAAATTCACAAATATTACAAATATGATGATGAACCTCTACCAACTCTATTATCACCATTTCCTTCATTCCTTCACCTTGAAATCTGAAGTACACATGCTTTATTTATTATTATTTCAATTTATTTCTCTTTTTTTCCCTTGTTTTGTTTTGATTCGTTTTTTTTTGACATCATGTTTCTTCAATTACCATAAAAAACACCCCCACACTTCTTCCTTTGTATACCTATCAATAAAAATATTAAATGTGCAACCTTAATAGCTCTACTAACCATGGAACAAGGGTGAACTTGTTTTTCTTGGTTCAAGGTTCTTTGGAATAAGTTTACAAAGAAAAAGACTCAAATACAATCACTAGGCACAAAGGGTTCACTAAGGGATTGATGTATAGAAAGAGTTAGCTATTTGGCTCAAGCTCAATTCTAGTGCCTTTTATAACTTTCATGAACATACCATAACATGATTATGTAACCTCGAAGAGATGGAATGCAAGTTCTAGAAGCAAACATGCATAGAAGAGAAAATTAAATCACTCATAAGAAAAGTATAATTGAGTGCAATCCTTTAGGCTCAAATTAGCTCACTTGGTGATGTTTACTCATTCAATAACATGCTCATTCACTCAATTTAACATTATATCATCCTATTATGCTTAGGTAAGTAATCCAATTAATCATATTATGCATCTTATTCAAGGCCAATCTCATCCATAATGTAATTAACTCATTAGATTGAATTATAATGACAATTTAACATGAAAGATGTCAAATAGAAATTTTTTTTGAATTGATGCAATAATGATTTAATGCAAGACATGGTATGCACTACCATCTAATTTATCCTCCCCCATACTTAAAATTCACATTGTCCTCAATGTTAGAAAAGATAAAGGAAAAACAATGTAATGAACGGAAAGTATAGGAAGGGTAAAGAAACCCCCTGAAAGAGTGGATTGCCTAATTCCGTACCCTAAAAGTTCATATCTCCCATCAAATACATAAAATATGGAAATAAAGCAAAATAAAACTGAAGTTAGTGCTACAATTTACCAACAGAAAATCAAGGCTAGGTCTATATTAAATGTAAGATGCATGCGAGTGTGGACACAAATGAAATCTTAAGGCCCTATGCTTCATTGCCCTGGTGGTGGTTGTTGGCGCTGCTCTGTTAAATCCTTCAACATCCTTCCATTCTTGCTTGCGAAGCTATGAGAACAACCATTTCTGCTTGAAGACCTCTTATGTCTGCTTGCATCTAAGCTAGAGTCGGAGTATCGCTTAAAGCTGGGGCTCTTGGTTGTTGTGCAGTAGGAGCAGTTGGGTTGCTCTTAGCCCGATGTGGATTGATCCACCCATGAGGGGCATTGTCCTCGAATTCAAATTTCTGCATCTTGTTCGCATTAATGACATCCTCCTCAGTGGTAAGCGCCACTACTTCATCCTTTTTTATGACCCTAAGATGATGAAACAATTGGCTTAATAAGACGGGAAATACGAATGCCTTGGTCTCGGTCTTGTGGTGGACCACTTGCCAAATTGACGTCATCATCATCTTGATAGCCGGAATGCCTTGGAATTGATGTAACATCCCGTTTTCCTACAAAAGGGTTAGAACCTTAGAAATTTGGTACATGTGAGATCAATCAGAGAAATTAGGAAAACACATCTCATGCTCATGCATTACATAAGGTGCACA
>JANVCL010000006.1:7174513-7189517 GCA_026546855.1 Erythroxylum incrassatum | reverse complement strand
AGAATCAGAAAAGAAGATGTGCCGAAAACTACCTTTAGAACCAGATACGGGCATTATGAGTTCCTGGTGCTTCCTTTTGGTTTTACGAATGCACCAGCGGCCTTTATGGAATTGATGAATAGAATCTTCAGGCCGTATTTGGATAAATTCATTGTGGTTTTCATTGATGACATATTGGTACATTCCAGGAGCCAAAAAAAACATGAAAAACACTTGGTAATGGTGTTACAAATCCTTAGGGATAATCAGTTATATGCCAAGTGGGCAAAGTGTATTGTAGTGTGTTTATAACTCACTGAGTTATATTGTAGACTCACACCTTACTATCACCATTTCAGGAGATTAGCAGATCGTACGAGAAAGAAATCCAAGCCTTTAAGACTCGCTTGGATAAGCAGACAAGTAATGTTTTTGGCATGATGTGAATTGCAAATGATTCTAGACGCTCCATGGTTTGTCATAATCATATGTTCATGATATATGTAAGAATATGTTATGTTATTGAGAACGATATTGGTTGATGTTGATGATAAATAGATGTTGTATATGAGAATAATAGATTTAGATCCTTACTTCTTACAACCTATTAAGCAGGTATAAGGATTTATCATATAAACAAATAGTTCAAGTTGGATTTTAGTATAATATAGAAAAGATGGGCTTACTACGGGTTTTGATGGCATTAACCCTGCTCATTCCCTAGTGCCAACACGACCCAAAAACAGGGTCGTGTCACAAGAGGAATCCCATAATAAATCATATAACTCTAAACATCCCTCTCTTACTCACACCAATAAAGAAAACTTTAATACATATTATATCATTTATACTTGCATCTTTATCATCTTAAGGCTCTTGTCAACTCTACAATTTCCAGAATACCTCTCTCAACTTGTACATATTCCTTTATACTCTAAAATAACCTAAAATAGTCGTTAGAAACTCATAACTTGTATTTAGTCTTTTTATACTCAAAATAACTTAAATTAGTCGTTAGAAGCAAAAATTTGTCACTATAATGACTAATAACTGTAGCATTTATTAATCATTCTATAATATTGGTCGAATAATGTGATCATAAACACACGATACAAATTATCTAAACCTAGATCGGTTGGACATTATACTTAAAATGAAGTTTTTCAAACTTCTCAAGTTCTTTTAAGGATAAAAACTTGATTTAAAACCATTTCATCTTAAAATTATGTTGAATGATCAAAAGGTTTTCTTGAAAGATCAAAACAAATTTCCTCTTTATTATAAAAGGATTTAAATGTTGTGATCTATATGAAAATGATCATGTAATGATTGAGCCCATAATTTTTTGAAATGATCAAGAGAAATTACAAAAAGGATTACAATAATTTTATTAAATCTTGTTGTGTTTAATTCCTCTTCGTTCTTGGTTATTCACTTAAAATTCATTAAAGCCCTCTTAAGTTACGTATGTCTCATACTATGTTTATTTTCTTTAACCTTTGGTTACACTAAGCATTTTACCCTTCCATTAAACTCGATCTTTCACATATTAGCTTATTAATATCATTAAGGATAAAAATATTAGTAGTAACATATCATCAAAGCTATGGGTTAAATCTTTATGGTGTCTAACAAATCTCGTTATTTATTGTTACATTAAATTAGGCAAAAGGAATAATTTATCCCCTAAGATTTATACCAAATTTAAGTTAGATTTTATTGTTTTTAATTATTAAAAAAGATAACTTTTGGTAAAACTAAACTACCTAAATCTTATACTAATGAAAATATAAACTTCTATATGAGTCATGTCAAAACATGATGATATGCTATTCTTTTTAATTTGAGGGACCATAGATACCATATTGATATATTATATGGCATCTCACTTAAGTGAAACTCTAAAATTTGGGATTTAAGGTTCAAAATCCATAAATCCCTAAATATCTTTCTATCTCTCTTAATGACCTATCTTTGTTTCTTTGTCTATTATGATTCTATGTATAGCTTATTACTAAGGCATATAGATTAGAGTCATAACTTGTTGTAATTATTAACTAAAGCTTATAATGGATAAGTAATAGATGATGGTTGAGGACTAGTAACAATCAAATATAATATTTCCAAATGTTCTAGATATTTGTGTACTTACGAGTTGACACTTAAACAAGTTGCTTCTAGTGGAAAAATAAAATGTCAGAAGTAATAAACTTTGTAGATTATGACTTAGATAAGTCCTTTAGTATATTATTTTGACTACAAGTTTTTTAATACTCACATAATAGCTTTTAAGTGACAATAATGCCTAAAACTCTACTTGTCCTAGAATATATTTACTTAAACTCTTTAATTTAGTAGTTTTATAGGCAATTAAGGTTCATTGGTTCACCAAAACTTAATGGATCTCTTAATCGTCAAACAATCTTTGAACCATTTCATGGTTGGTTGTTCTTGAAGACATATTAATACTAAGGTAAATATCTTGAGAAAGCTAGATTTATAGTTTCACTTCATTATTAGTCCAATAATTTTGGGCAACAAATAAGAAACAATTAGGTATTGAAAATTGGAGACACTTGGTGAAAATTATAAGGAATTGGAGTTTTGAAGAGAGTTTTTCTAATAAGAATAGCATTGAGGCAAGTGATATATTTGAAGAAAAAGAAGAAGCAACCAAGACAGAAGTTTTGACACCATCAACCATGTCTTCTCAAGGCTGTTAATTCTCCATTAGATTGGAGAAGCAGGTCAAGTGAGAAATATCGATTGAATGGTTCTTTACTAAATGATATATGTAGAGATATCAACAGTAGAGACAATATACTTGATCTAAATTTTGCTCCACCTCTAAGATCTCACAATAGATAGATAGAGAAAATGTGATAGACAAAGAAACAAAGATGGGTCATTGAAAAAGAGAGACATTTGGAGATTTAAGGTTTTAAACCCCAAAGCCCTAATAACCTGTTTGGTTTAACAGCTGGAATAGATAAGGAATAGAAAATTTATTCTTAGGAATAAAAGAGATGAGAAATATAATATAATAGATATTATTTTATTTGGTTTACTGCTAAAGAATTTCTATATCAGCATTTAGTTTGAAAATATAAACTTGAGATGACAAATGAATAACTAACAAAAGGAATAAAATATCCTCCTCCTCCTCCTCCCTCTCCTCCTCCTAATGATGATGATGATGATGATGATGATGATGATTATTATTATTATTATTAAATTCCTTATTAATTTCATCATTCTTATTATTTATTATTTTTATTAATTTTCTACTTAATAAATAATAATAATATTATTATTAATTTTATTAATTAATTTTATTATTATTTATTAAATTCCTTATTATTATTAATTTTGTTATTCTTATTATTAATTTTAATTATTATTATTATGAATTTTCTACTTACGATTATTCTTAATAATATTAATTTCATTAAATTATTATTATTAAATTCCTTACTGTTATTAATTTTCTTCTTATTATTAATTTTATTTTTATTATTAATTAATTTTATTTTTATTAATTATTATCCTTATTAATTTTCTTCTTCTTCTTGATATTAATAGTATTAATACTAATAATAATAATAATATTATTATTATTATTATTAATTTTCTACTTAATCATTTTGATCCTAATTCTTCTCTTTCACTTAGTCATGATCATGAGAAAACCCCTCACTCATAAGGGTGCACGATCGTACACTAACACAATTATGACAGAACCCCTTACTTATAGGAGTGCACGATCTTGACAGACGAACTTGCTAATATTAACGAGCTTTTAATATCACAGGCTTTTAAATTAAATGCTAGTCACGGGGTGACTTAGTTGGTCACTCCCATGCGTGACTAGTCATAAGGGTGACTTAATTAGTCATCCTCGTGTGTGGCTAGTGCCACATGTCACCACCTTGTGGTTTTTAATGGATCCTTATTAATAACCAGTCCATTTGTCTCTAATTTGTAATCTAATTGACTCTCAATTTTTAATTACATATGTCATTAAATCTTAATGTCTCTTATCAATAATTTTTACTGTCATATGATACTTAATTCTACTACCATTTATCAATTATTCTATCACTTGAAATTTTTTCTAGTCCAAAAATACTCTTAATTTCAAAAAATTCTAAAATTTAACCAAAATTATAAATAAATAATTTAATTCACCAGATCAATTTTAAGGCAAAAATATTCACTATCCCTATCATAATCACATTAAAACAATCATTTATATCCAAAAAATGTCAAATGAATACATGAACAAATCATTGTAATGTGTGAAAAATTCAAATTCATATGTGTGTATGCTAACATTATGCATGAGTGTGAAATGCATTTTTCCAATCTCTCATTACTATTTCTCGTTTACAAAAATCTAAGGTTCTACCCCTTTGTATGGGAATAGAATGTTACATATTGTTATTAATTTTAGTATTTATATTAATTATATTTTATTTTTGTTATTATTATTAAATTCCTTATTATTATTCATTTTCTTCTTATCATATGACTTTCTAACATTTTGCAGTGGTTAATTTTTCCTGGTCTGACTCACGTTAGCATTCATTATATAGTTGCAATTGCAATATAAAATAACAAGGTAATGATATTGTAAATAAATATCAAATAAGGCTTTAAATTGCTAAAAAGTTATTTAGTTGAACAAAAATTAAGTTTGAGCTCTATTTTAAATAACTAGACAAAATATTTAAACTTCAACATAACCTTCAATGTGTGGCAAGAAACCTCCTCGCCCACCCAAGTTTTTGAGAAGGCGAAATTGTGAAAAACGCAAGCATTTGTGTAGGATGATCAAAATTTTTGCCTAAAGCTTAATCCCTCTATCTCACCCAATGCACTATATAACTGTTCAACTCTTTTTTGAATATACATTTAAGTCCTAATACTTTTACACAATTTATCTCCAATCTGATTGATGGTATCAATCAACATCCTAATAGCAAAAATAA
Organism: Erythroxylum incrassatum; assembly: GCA_026546855.1. Classification (NCBI taxonomy): domain Eukaryota; kingdom Viridiplantae; phylum Streptophyta; class Magnoliopsida; order Malpighiales; family Erythroxylaceae; genus Erythroxylum; species Erythroxylum incrassatum. The sequence goes on along the minus strand of JANVCL010000006.1, from coordinate 7,184,547 downwards.
GTGCATATGCACAACTTGCTTCTCTCGTATCATTCCTCCTTTTTTTCCTCCTTTTTGAAATATTTTTAGTTTGTCTTTTAAGATTTAATGCTTGAGGTTGGGTAAAGGACTCATCTATATCATGCAAACCATGCTCATATTGATCTTCACCACCTTCATTTGACCAACCTACACCTTCTTGCCTTTCTATTTCGTCAAGAATATCTGCAGCAGTTTGTGTATCACTTCTAGTTGCACGATCTTCTCCACAGATTCTAATCAATTCATTACAGAAGGGAAAGTTATCCCTTAGAAATTGAGCAGCATCTTTGTAACTTTTACAAGATGAAAAAACATCAATAATTTATATAAATGATAAGAAAGTAGTTAAAGAAAATACTTAAAACAAGTTAAAAGTTCAATACTTACACTTAAGTAAGAATCCATACATGATCTTCAACAATGACCAGCTTCCTTTCAGTATCCCATCCAAATCCACTAGTATCTTTCCTTACCATATCATAAACAATGCTCCACTCTTTCTTTAAAGTCTTAATCCTATACTCTATGTGAAGTATGGCTTTTAAGTTTAAATTAGGAAGCTTTGTTGCTATCATTCTTTCTAATTCATTGAGATAGCCAGCTTTAAATCTAGTATCAACATTATACGTTCCCACATTATGCAAATCAACCATGCAAGAAACTAGCACAACATCCTTATCATAATTCCGGTTTCTTTTTGTTCCTTTTGAACTTTGAGAAGCAATAGTTGAAGGGGAATTCATCGACATACTTATCTACCAAATTAAAGCAATAATGATAAATTAAAAAATAAACATCATAATAGAGGAAACATTCATAAAATTCTTCATCCAATTAACATTAATGATCAACAACTTACAAAAACATTCATATATTGTTTAATAATAGTGAACAACTTAAACAACAAAGAGTACAACAACTTACATAAACAGTAATATGAAACCTCCTAACACTCAAACATAATAGAACATCTAAAAAATGTCAATTCTTATTTTGCCTAGATGCCTGTCATTCATTGAACATTTCGCGTGTTAATTCATTTCTCCTCTTTATCCAAGCATTAGTTGGGTCAAAAGCAATTATACACTCCTCCTCAACAACTAGATTGGTGTGAAAATAATCCCCTAAATCACTCTCCATGGGATCAAAACTCATCCCCTGCTTAATAAAATTATGAAGCAAACAACAAGCTATAATAATGATTCGATTATGTGTCTTTATTGGATAAAATGATGGACTCCTAAAAATATTGCACCTAATTTTTAGTAACCCGAAACTCCTCTTAATTACATTGCATGCAGTCGCATGTTTCATATTAAAAAATTCCTCTGTTGTTTTTGGTTGGTAACCTTGACACCATTCATTCAAATGATATCTTTGACCCTTAAAAGGTGCAAGGAAGCCCTCACAATTTGTATAACCTGCGTCAACTAGGTAATAGCAACCTATATAAAAAAACACTATATAAGTTATATAAAAAAACTACATAAGTTATTCAATGTACATTATCTCATATACAAAATTTCAATCATTTCCTATATCATATAGGAAATCTTACCATTAGGCACTTTTAGTCCATGTTTCCTAGTAATTGCATCACGAAGAACTCGACCATCAACTATTAATCCTTCCCAACTAGGAAGAACATAAATAAATTGCATGTCAGGTGTGCGTGTGCACACACCTAACATATTTGTTGTAATGTCGTCCTTACGAATTCAAAATCTACACTTATCTTTAATTGACACATTAACCCTGATATGTGTCCCATCTAGAACACCTAAACAATTCTACAATTCAAATAAAATAAAAAATAATGAGGAACCTTAATCACATTCACTAAAATGAAATAAAAAATAATGAGGAGCCTTAATCACATACACTATATTTTCTTATAAAAGTAATAGGGTGATTATCTACCTTATCCACATCCACTGATGGTCCGAAGAGTTTGTTAGTATGGGCTCAGGTTTTGTAAACAAATGATCTTGCAAATGCATCACTGCATTTAAAACATTATGAAAACACTGACTAATTCTCACCTCAAATTCTAAAATTTTTTCCTAATAACTCGATTTTTAGCCCGATGAGCAATAATATGTAAGAAAACTGTTATTTGTTCATCAATATACTTTCTACATTTCACATAGTTTAAAAAAAGCTTGCCTATTCATCCTAACCATTGAAACACTTGACTCATCATTGTCGTGCACAATTCGCCTCACATAATCTCGATTTACATAAAAGTTTAGAAAATAACTTCTAATCCTTGGCCTATAATTATATAAAGAAGCCACTGGTGCCAACAAACTGAATAGCGAACTAACAACATTACACAACTGCAACTATACAATCAAGACAACTACAATCCTTTTTGTTCTTTCAGCATTTCTACGTAAACTCAAACTGAAACAAGCCATGACTAAAATAATAAAAATTCTAGTGTATTTACATAAATTTGTTCAAATAATGTACATTGTAAGAGAACAACCATAAAATAATTCAAAATAGCTAAAGTCATAAAGTACAGTAAGAGAGAGAAAAAGAAGATAATATTTCCAGAGTTAAAAAGAGGGGATTATAGAATATAAAAACCAAAACTAAAAGAAACAATTTAAGTGAAACCCTAACTCAAATAACACAACACCAACTTAAGGAAGATAGAAAGAAAGGCAAAAGCATAATAAGCATAATGACCCTACTGGCTAAGGATAAGGAAATACATTCATATCTTGATTTTGGTCACCAATCTTTGTGTTTTGATCCAAATGTGAGATAAATTAAGTACAAATGGAGTAAATATTGCATTAATATTAATTGGATTATTTTTGTGAATTTTACATACAGGTTGAAGGGAAAGTCACGTAAAGTTGCATGAAAAGAGAAATAAAAAATTTGAAAAAAGAAAAGAAAAGTGGTGACAAGCATTTAAGTTAAATGCTAGTCACGGGGTTGACTTAATTAGTCACCCCAGTACATGACTAGCATTTAATTAGTCACCCCAGTGCATGGCTAGTCACGGGATGACTTAATTAGTCACCACCGGACATGACTAGCATTTAAGTTAAATGCTAGTCACAAGGGTGACTAATTAAGTCAACCCTCAGCAATTCACCCTCGTGCGTAGCTGGTGGTGACTTAATTAGTCACCCCCGTGCGTGACCAGGGGTGACTTAATTAGTCAGCCTCGTACGTTACTAGATCGTGCATGGCTAGTGACTTAGCTAGTCACCCCATGCAAATTCGTGGACACTAAAATGAAACAAATGATTTGAAGTATGTTTAAAGTAAATGAAGTTCTATAACTTACATGTTTTCTTTTTACAGTTTAACATAAACATAACTGTCATATGCATTTTAAGATTTTTTTTATAAGTTGTTTCGTTTGCTAATAACAACATTTATTCAATATTCAATTTGAAGTTCACTATAATTAAGTTAAGTTAAAATTTGCTATTCTAAAGAAGTTAAGTTATACAATAGTGGTTTACATCACAACAGTTACTTATGTGTTCATCTAATATCTTTTTATATATATACTGCTATATATATCCTTTTACTTATGCTTGAGACTATTGAATGCTATATACGCCTTACATTTATTTCTTTTCAACTTGAAGCCTTATTCTCTATTTTCATATCTAAAAACCAACAACAATTTATCAATGCTCCTACGAGTTTGTCAATGATGAAATTCTATTAAGACCAGTAATAATCTTCTCTCTGAAGATGATTAACAAATTTTCCTATCTTCTTCAACCTGAACATAACGTAGGGAACCGGTCTCTCCAACTACATTAATACCATATATAGCCTATTGAAAGAAATAAAAATTTTGTCAATAGATAAATTCATTCATTATTAATTTTAACTACTAGTGGTCTACTTTTCTATTTTTTGCTCTAATGCAAATCTATTTGGAAACAAACTCTTCTAATCAGTGCCATAATCCAGATAACACAGACACTCTATAATCCATGTTAATACCACACAAATAATGCATCTTTAACATAATTCATACCACCCAGATAACTCAGACATCCTTCAATCATATCAATTAGCAATTAACACGTCCCAAGCAGTTCAAATGATTTTTTACTCCAACTTCAAACAAGTTGATGCAAACACATTTAAACAAGTTGACCTAACTGCTTGACTATCACAAAGGGGAACAAGCAGGTTGTTACAACCCTTCATCAAACAAAAAGGCTTGCACGGATACAAGGAAGAGACTGGAAGCAAATACATTTCAAAAGAAAATCAAGTTGATTGGAAAAGACGAGAAGGTCAAATAAGCATCACAAAAGCTATTTGGATGATGAGATAAGCCAAACAACCACATTGATAGCAAAAGAAAAAAATAGCGGTGAAGTTAGGTTTAAAAGAAGCATACTTAATTCATGCAACTGGTAGAGAAATGTTGGAGAAGACAGTGAAGAGTGAGAGAGACGAGAGCTTGAAGATGAGAGGGTGAAGACGAGAGTGAGAAGGACAAGAGTGAGGGAGATGAGAGCATGAAATGTGAAGATGAAAGTGAGAGAGACAAGGATTTTTCAGTCCCCAACGTCGTAAAGTTTATTCCGACATACCCAGAACAGGTAAAGACAAGGGTATGTCCTCTTTAGCTATTCCCCAAGGTCCGGGAATAATTAAACCCGAGAATAACTATTCTAACTCTCTTTTTCTAACCAAACACAATAATAGGCAATTATCAGGAATACACTAGGAATAGAATACTTTTTACATTGAACCAAACATGCTGTAAATGTTAGAGTTTCAGTTAAGCGAAGTGCCACATAAGATGTCAACGTGGCATCCACGGTCCTTTAAATTAAAAAATGATACATATCATCTATTGACCAAACTCGAATAAAAATTTAGAGTTTCATGAGTTTGAGGTTCAAATAATTTAGTTTTACAAATTTTAGGATTTTGCCACATAAGATGTCAACTTGGCATCCACGATCCTTTAAATTAAAAACATGATACTTATCATATATTGACCAAACTCGAATAAAAATTTAGAGCTTCGTGAGTTTGAGGTTCAAATAATTTAGTTTTACAAATTTTAGGATTTTTCTAATTCTATCACATGTTAGTATTTAAACTAAACTTTAGAGAAAACTTTGAGGTAAAATGTACTTTTTTCGAATAATTTTAAGGTTAGTCTAACAAAAAGACTGGTGACATATGTAAGTTATTTTTTTAATAAAAAAGAGGGAACTTCCTTAAATTGAAGTTAAATTGGACAATGTACAAAAATAAGAAATTATAAATTTGTATGTATTTTTGTTGAATTTATATATGTTGAATCAAGCTTTTGTTTTTAATTTAGATCGTTATAATAAATTAAATTATTGATATTTTATTTAATTGTAATTAAAAGTAAAAGATACATTGAAATTCAAACAAAACAATGATGAATATCTCATTTTTAAAATAAAGCCAAAATTTAAGTTAATGAAAGATTAAAAGATCTTTTTTTAATTGAAAAAAAGACAATTTTTATATATAGAATGGAAAGTATACCCTTAGAAGAAGACTGGAAAGAAATTGAAAAGTGGCAATGAAAATTTGAAAGAGATAAGTGTCAGTTAACTTGTTTGAGATCCATCTTTAACTGATTTACTTGGCTGTTCGTAAGGGCTAGCTATCTATAAACAACTTGCTTGAAATCAGGATTCTGAAAGTATACACATTAATTTGTTTAGTCAGAATTGAAATTCAAAATTGCTGGAGATTACTGGTGAATTTCTTACAATTTATTAGGCAAATTCAACTAACTTTATGTTACTTTTGTTAAATTGTTGCTTTGGAATTTGACAAACCAATAGACCTTGCAAACAATTACCAAGAAATTGAGTAGGAATATAGGCTTTGTCTAGGTTGGTGTTTATATTTTGTCACCCTCTCCTTCTTTCTTTAAGAACGTGTTCATAGTGACGAGGAAAACAACGGGCAATTGGGTGTCCGTGTTCTCGTCAAAATCACGCGTAAAAGCCGATGAATATGGGACTGTATGCTATAAAGTAAGCCAATGAATATTTGTAACCCATCGCATAAAGCAGGCCAAATCGAAAATATTCAAACCAGAAATGCCACTAAATCGCATAAAAGGTCTCGTCCAATTTGAATCTACAATTAGAGTATTTTGGAAACAAATTAGGCCCTCAGTTCTATCCGCCGGGCATTTTTCATAAACTAGATGATATTAGGTAGATAAAAGGTCGATTTCATCGAGTGCTGGTGAGAATTGGCCTACAGTTACTTAAGCGGAGATTCCGTGAAAGAAACAGTAGAAAACACCAACCACGAGAAATGTGACACTGACTTACCACCAAAAGCCAAATATAGGACATCACCAAAAACCAGAAACAAAAATGAACTAAAACCCATTAATGACCAATCTATTTTGCAGTGAACAATCATGATATTACTTGCAATGTATGTCCACAGACTCTGCTCTTAACATTTAACTATTAGCAGTATTATGTGTGAAAAATGCCTGGAAAAAGGAACGAACTTGCCGTGACAATAAATGAACAGGAAGCTACAAGAGTTTCGTTTCTAGTTCTATATGGTCCAATACAATAACACAAACTACATAGATATTAATTCTTGGTCTTTCTTATCTTTCAATTCAAAACAAAAGGACACCAACTCAGTGGTTACCTACGCAAACACACTAGCTACTGGCTCAACCCTTTTTTTTTTAGTCTCAATTTCTTGAGTCTGCCAAAGCTCTGTGATGGCGTCATTGAGGCACCGAAAACTCTTCCCTGCTCCTTCCGAAACAAACCAAACCGATGCTTGCAATGGTTTCTGCGATCCGGCTTGTCCTTACAACTGCGATTCATACTCCGACTACTATTTCCTGTCAACACCACCGCCACCGCCGTTCTCCTCCCAAGAACATTCCATTTCGCCATTTTTTATCATTGTCGTGATCATACTTGCAAGTCTGCTCCTTGTTGTTTGCTATTACTTTATCGTGGCCAGGTCTTACTCAGGTTGGTGCGGTTCAAGGGGCCACCGGCGATCACAAGATCAAGCAGATAACGTAGCAGAAGAGTTTTTTGATGAGAATCAAGTGCAGCATCCAATCTGGTTCATCACTACCACAGGGGTACAACAGTCTGTCATTAATTCGATCACGATATTCAAGTACAAGAAAGGTGATGGATTGATTGACAGCACTGACTGCTCGGTTTGTCTGAGCGAGTTCCAGCAGGATGAGACGCTTAGGTTGTTGCCAAAATGCAACCACGCTTTCCACATATCTTGTATTGATACTTGGTTGAGGTCTCACACCAACTGCCCCATGTGTCGCGCACATATCGTTAATGATGCTGTGGTAGCCCCATTAGTTCCGCCGAACCAAAATCCCGAGAACTTAATTGCCGCTGTAGGTGCCCGCCAGATGGAGAATAATACTGAGATTGATCCTGAATTGACCGATGTTGCGCTGAGAAATGAACTTTGTGAGGGAAGAGTTGGGGCAGACCAAGGAGGTGATATAACATATGTTGGTGGTGAAAGAATACAGAAAAGAGAAGTCATTTCTACGAATGATAATGGTCATTTCCAGGTAATTTACGACACTGACAATAATTCTGAAGTTGAGGATGACGATATACAGCCGATGAAGAGATCTTTATCAATGGATAGTCTTACACCTGCAGACCTGCTTATTGTACCGAACGACTATCATAATGCAACAAAACAAGAGAGAACTTTGGTTGATCAAACAGAGAACGCAGAGAAATCATCCTCGGCTATTGACTCAAAAAAAGTTGCTAAAGCAGCAAGCTCAATTAGAATGATGGGAAGTTCTACAATAAGGCAGTGCCTGAGTAGAAGTCCAGTTTTAATGAAAAGGTCTTTCTCGTGTAGTGGGAGGATATTTTCATCAATACAAAACCGAAACAGGAATCTGGTTCTTCCACGTTAAATGTATAGATTTCCGCGATATTGTTGAAACAGATCCTTATGTACAAAAATGGAGATATCACTCAATAAATTGGGGGTTCTCAATATGCCAATTCTGGCTTTTCCGAAAATTGAAGGATAAATAGCGAATGAAGCAACGGGAAAGACATAGGTATGTAATTAGAAGAGGTCCGCATGTATGTATGTGCCTGAGAATAAGAAATTGTACCACGAATTTTAAGGGATTTTCGTGCCTCGGAGGGAATAAGATGTCCTGTTCACCAACAGGAGCTCCTTCAGTTGACGCATCTCATATTGGCTTGTCATTAATTTTCCCCTCAGAGGATGTTTTTTATGGGGAGACGAATCTGTTGCCTTTTCCGTTTTTTTTTTTCCAGATTTATCGACCAAATACGTTTGACTAATCGTCTATTCTAACATCTGTTTCTGTTGCCATTCACGGAGGTAGCAATGCTTTCATGTAAATTCTGACAGTTTCACGTATAAAAACATTCGAAGCATGAATATGCTCATAGAAATCTATAGTTTTGGCCGAGAACTCACGGAGCGTTTGATTTTGTTTTTTAAAATTTATTTTTAATATAAAAATAAAATTTTATTTAATCTACTTAATTACTTAGAACTCAATTCTTATCCTTCTAATTCCCGCTTAAAAATATCAAGGCTTATATTTGTCGGAGACTTTTCATAAAGCATTTAATGCTTCTCAAAAGTTTTTCCATTCATTTAATGCTTACAGAATGTCAAAGTTTTTCATAAAACATTTAATGCTTCTGAAAAGCTTTTCTAATCCTTTTAATCGAATACACAAATAATGTTTTGGTTTAAATAAAGCATTTAATGCTTTTCTAGGCTTTTCATTCATGCTTTTAGATAACTGTCGTCCCTCCGTTTAAACGAGTCAAAATTTTGTTTCAGGTATTATTTCTCGTTATTTTCTTCACAATTTTTTGCACTGTTGTGATTCATAATGGTAGGTTTTGTTGTTCTAGGTCCTTTTGAAATAAGTTGTGGTTTGACATCTTAGTTGTTGCTGTTAAGAAATAGATAGTATTAATAGTTAGAGAAGCTGAGATCATAATTTTCTTTTGAGAATTCTTAGAATGAATTGCAACCTCACTTGATGTTATTATCACTTCTGGAGTAGTGATGATCTCCCCCGGTTTGGCCTTCCCAAATATTTTGCATTAGTTTCCCAAATATTCAAAAAAGTGAGAAAACCAAGCAGATAATCGCAAATCGTGATTGTTTTGTCTCCTTGTATAAAAGCTTGAAACTGACATAAACTTGCTTTCTCTATAATCAATAACAGAAATGGCCTGTAGTATCTTATGTGGCCATATGATTGGATAATAAAATGTGAAATAACTTCTTAAACCTATTTCTAGTCTCACAATTTCCTATACTAGCAATTTTCCTAAAAATCATCCTTGCCTTGCTGATGTAGGCATAGCCAAGATGGTTTACTTGATTCTTTAGGTGAACTTACCTCTTTTGTTTATCTTTTTTGCTCGTTTTGTAGCAGTTACTTGAGCATAGGTGCTTTTATTTCTTATGGTCGATTCCATCAGAATAATTAACATTCTCAGAAAATGTCATTCTATGATTAACATTCTCAGAAAATGTAATTCCTTAATTTATGATATGTGTAAAATGTATTTAAATGATGAAGCATACATACATTGGGTGTGATTAATTGGAAGCTGTTGGGACCGAAACCCAACCGCTTAACCTAAACCATAACACTTACACTTTTGCTCTTATACCACAACTGTTGGGTCCCGCTGGATCCCGCTTGATTCTAAAGCCCAACCTCTTGCGGATATTCTAAACCCTCATTAGCCATCATGATTTTTTTTCATTGAACCCTTGTTAAGCATTATCAAAACATCTCCATGCTCATAACATCCCAAAATTCACTCACATATGGTTCCATGGTGTGCTCACACAAATTAGTCACTATGCTTGAACTCAATTCTCCTACTTGTGAACAGAATTTGGAAATCTTCAAATCATCATTTCAATTTGACTTCTTCATAGAAATCATAGCTCTATGTCTCTAG
>JANVCL010000006.1:7145989-7161096 GCA_026546855.1 Erythroxylum incrassatum | reverse complement strand
ATCTTGCAAAATACCAAAAATATACTTTCTTACAGTTTGCTTTAATTTTAGTTAATTGTTTCAATTTTGATCAACAAGCCAAAACCCGCCTCTTTATCAGCTTTAATTGCATTTTTGACCTAGTCTAGCTTTAAAAACCATTTTTCGTCGGTTCCAAAAAGAGAGACGACCCAAGGTTTCAGCTTGCTACAATCTTGGAATTTTTATTATTTTGACCGGTTTATAAGGTCGATTCTAGGATCGAATGACAGAGCTGTGATCAAGCTTACATATTTATGATCAAATGGAAGATTACTCACCTGATCTAACAACTAGCAAGGGGTTATGCTCATCTGAAAGAAGCTAGATGGATGCTTGGTTAACTAAGGAATGAATTTCCCCAATCTTTTGTCATTTTGGCGAAAATTGACTTCAGACCACTCCTTCCCGCTCATTCATTGCTAGGTTAAAGAAAGAATAAGGAGATCTGTTTTTTCAATGGCACTACTTAGCTGGAGGGGTTTCAGGATATTATTCATAGCTACTAGCAACAGAAGTTTTAAGGCTTTAAAGCATATCAGTTAATGCAGAAATTGAGAAGGATAAAAGAAGCATTAAAATGGGCTACTAGTAGCATAAACCTGAATATGTCCATTCTTTGTATTATAATTCAACAAGCCTAGAAGAAGTGCTACAATCACTTGAAGGATGTCAATAAGAGAGAGCTAGAGTGTAATCTTCTCAAAGAGTACCAACAGTCATTGGAGCTTCACCAATCCAACCAGAAGCAAAAGGCTAGATTAAATTGGATTAGAGAAGGTGATGTTAATACTAAATTCTGTCATGCTTCTATCACGGCTAGAAGAAATGTCAAAAAAAATTAGTCTATAATATAGTAATGGAATCACTCTTTCTGACTAGGAGGCCTTACTTAAAATGGCAAGAAACTTCTTCTCACAACTGATGGGACTAGATTTGAGAGAGATGCCATTTGTCAATATAAAGAGGATGTTAGTGGGAGTCATTTCATAGGAGAGTAAGGCAGTTCTGATTATCCCCTTCTCCTTGTAAGATATCTAACTAATTGCTACGCAATTTCATCCTTCCAAACCCTCGGGACTGAATGGTTTCACAATATGGTTCTTCCAGCAGACTTGGGAAATCATTGGATAATTGGTGGCTAAAATAGTGTTGGAATTCTTTTATGTTAAATGAATTAAATAATACCTATATTTGTCTGGTTCCCAAACACAAACATCTAATGCATATAGGGGATTTCCACCCTATCTAGTGTTGCAACGCAGTTTACAAAATTATAGCTAAATTGCTTGTGAATAGATTGAAAGGGGTCCTTGTGGATACAGTGGAAGCAAATCAAAGGGCATTCATTCCGAGTCGGAATATCAGAGATAAGATTCACTTACTTCAAGAATTGGTGATAGATTACTCTTTGGGGAAGCAAATAAACAACTTCATGTTAAAGATTGATTTCTACTAAGTGTTTGACACGGTAAATTGGGGATTTGTCAAAACCTTCCTGGAAATTTTGGAAATTCCACATACCGTTGTTAATTGGTTGATGGAGTGTATACAGACCCCTTCCATAGGTGTTTTGGTGAATGGATCACCTTTAAAATTGTTCGAAAATCATAAGGGGCTCCAAAAAGAGAGCGTTCTTTCCCTATACATTTTTACCTTAATAATAGAGGGCTTATCTTAACTCATCCGCTCACTTACATATTCTAATGGTAACTTTAAGTACCATCAACAATGTCATTATCTTCATCTCATGCATTTATCCTTTGCAAGTGATCTTATTTTATTCTGTGATGCAAATCTAGCTTCTATAACCATTCTTATTAATGCACTAGTGAATTTTTCGAAGTGGTCTGGCTTACAAATAAACATAGAGGAAAGTTGTCTAATTGTTTCAACTGATGTTTGCAACTCCAATGATCTTAACAAAGCTATAGGGCTTCGTATTCATCCCCTATTATCAAATATCTTGGGATAATAATTTCTTGCTCTAAATTAAAGTTTATAGATTGCATCTCTATTTTGAAAAGGTTAAAAAGTAAAGTCCACTATTGGAAAATTCGTTTTCTTTCCTATGCAAGAAGAATCACCCTAATTATATCTATTCTAAGTAGTCTTCACACCCACCGGTTAGCCTATACTATCTTGCCTCGTAAGATCATCAAATAAATCAATCATCTTCTAAAAGCATTCCTATGGTCTGGTCGTTGTCAAGGCAAAAGTCAAGTCGAGTGATATTACTCTTCTGAAGAGGCTTGGAAGAGTCAGTATCCAATCTACGGTGATCATGCACAAATTATTACTTGGAAAAAACTTTTAAGGCTAGTTACGGACAAAGAAGCACTTTGGACTAAATGGATACATCAAATCCATCTTCAAGGTCGTAAGTTCTGGCATATAGACACTTCTTCCATTTTTCCAAGTTTTTTAATTAAATACTGAAGATGAGGACTTGGTTGTATCCTCATATCAAGCACATAATTAATGGAGGGAGAAACATCTGGGTATGATTTGACAATTGACTAGATATTAGCCCCCTTATAAATCATCATATTCATGCTCAAATGCATAATCGTGTGCCGTTGGATGCAAAAGTATCAGGTCTAATCATCAATGGTAAATTGAGGGATAACTTCAAGTGATTTGCCTCTCTAAGAATCTTACTCCCGCAACTGGGACAATATTATGCTGAACGACACTATCTGCTGGGTTATGAACTTAAATGGTGTCTTCTCTAATGCATCTTGCCATCATATATTCAAGCATGATATTACTCAAGTTTCTTGTCATCACCTGATATAAAAGAACAACATGAACCCCAAAGCTTCACTCATCAATTGGTTAGCAATAAAGAACAAGCTCATGACCAAACATCCATGATTCAACTCGATTAATGTTTGCTGCAAACTTTGCCAAAATGCAGATGAGGACAGAAATCACCTCTTCTTTAATGATATATATTCTAAATTTATATGGAGTAAAATACAATATCTGGTGGGAGAGATAAACCATCTCTTCAAATGGGAGCGTATGCTGTCTTGGTTCGTCAACCACATGAAGGATGGCGATAGAAATGTTGCACTACTCAAGCTTGCATTTGTCTCTACAATTTACTTAATCTGGAAACAATGGAATAGGAGAATTCATAATCTGGCTGTTGAAGATAAACATCATCTTGCAGAAAAGCTTCTTAACTGGATTTGCGCTATAGTCTTGTCTAGGAAAGCTGAACATTTGATTACCCTTTATTTGAGGAGTAAATGGAACATGTGAAGTTAGCTGTTACTTGCCAGTAATCTATTGTTGTTAAACTCGCGACTTGCTTCTTGCTTCATATTTTGCGTTAGTATTGACAGACTAGCCTTATAATTAGTATGTATTCTACTTTTGTATATTTGTAATAGCCTTGCTATAGTCAATACAATTACTTATTCATTTCCAAAAAAAAACTTCTTGTCTTTTTCTATTATTAGGAAATGGGAATAAGAGAGTTAAAACTCCTACTTATTTCTCTTAAGTATTAAGTTTTTTTCTTAATTTTGTAGGTCTAATTAGAAACTGAACAGTTGAACAACTCATAGTTGACATTTCTTAAACAAGTTTGTGAAGGAATTCAAATCAAGTATAATCCAATTATCTTTTATAATTCATATTTCTTAAGTTATTCAATTACTGATATTCGATAAAAATATAAAATTTTTTCTACGTTATCCATAATTAGATCATAGTTACTTTTCTCATAAATTACTTGTAGATACTAATAGTTGATTTTGATCATCTATAACCGTGTTTAGTCCTTTTAAACACTAATCATTGGCTCAAAACTGGTGTAGGAATTCTTTTAGAATTCCAACATGTTAAAAGAATTGAATAATACCTATATTTGTCTGGTGCCCAAACACAAACATCCAATGCATATAGGGGATTTCCACCTTATCTCATATTGCAACACAGTTTACAACATTATAGCTAAATTGCTTGTGAATAGATTGAAAGGGGTCCTTATGGATACAGTGGAGGCAAATCGAAGGGCATTCATTCCGAGTCGGAATATCAGAGACAACATTCACTTACTTGAAGAATTGGTGAAAGATTACTCTTTAGGGAACCAACTAAACTACTGCATGTTAAAGATTTGTTTCTACTAAGTGTTTGACATAGTAAATTGGGGAATTGTCAAAGCCTTCCTGGAAATTCTGGAAATTCCACATACCTTTGTTAATTGGTTGATGGAGTGTATACAGACCCCCTCCATAGGTGTTTTGGTGAATGGATCACCTTCAAAACTATTCAAAAATCATAAGGGGCTCCAGCAAGGGAACACTCTTTCCCTATACATTTTTACCTTGATAATAGAGGGCTTATCTAAACTCATCCGCTCACTTACATCTTCTAATGGTAACTTTAAGTACCATAAAAAATGTCATTATCTTCATCTCACACATTTATCCTTTGCAAATGATCTCATTTTATTCTGTGATGTAGATCTAGCCTCTATAACCATTCTTATTAATGCACTAGTGAATTTCTCAATGTGGTCTGGCTTACAGATAAACATAGAGGAAAGTTGTCTAACTGTTTCAACTAATGTTTGCAACTCCAATGATCTTAACAAAGATATAGTGCTTCATATCCACCCCCTATTATCAAATATCTTGGGATAACAATTTCTTGCTCTAAGTTAAAGTTTGTGGATTGCATCTCTATTTTGAAAAGGTTAAATAGCAAAGTCCTCTATTGGAAAATTTGCTTTCTTTCCTATGCAAGAAAAATCACCCTAATTATATCTATTCTAAGTAGTCTTCACACCCACCGGTTAGCTTATACAATCTTGCCTCGTAAGATCATCAAAGAAATCGATCGTCTTCTAAAAGCATTCCTATGGTCTGGTCGTTGTCAAGGTAAAAGTCAATTGGAGTGATATTACTCTTCTGAAGAGGCTTGGAGGACTCAGTATCCAATCTACGGTGATCATGCACAAATTATTACTTGGAAAAAACTTTTAAGGCTAGTTACGGACAAAGAAGCACTTTGGACTAAATGGATACATCAAATCCATCTTCAAGGTCGTAAGTTCTGGCATATAGACACTTCTTCCATTTTTCCAAGTTTTTTAATTAAATACTGAAGATGAGGACTTGGTTGTATCCTCATATCAAGCACATAATTAATGGAGGGAGAAACATCTGGGTATGATTTGACAATTGACTAGATATTAGCCCCCTTATAAATCATCATATTCATGCTCAAATGCATAATCGTGTGCCGTTGGATGCAAAAGTATCAGGTCTAATCATCAATGGTAAATTGAGGGATAACTTCAAGTGATTTGCCTCTCTAAGAATCTTACTCCCGCAACTGGGACAATATTATGCTGAACGACACTATCTGCTGGGTTATGAACTTAAATGGTGTCTTCTCTAATGCATCTTGCCATCATATATTCAAGCATGATATTACTCAAGTTTCTTGTCATCACCTGATATAAAAGAACAACATGAACCCCAAAGCTTCACTCATCAATTGGTTAGCAATAAAGAACAAGCTCATGACCAAACATCCATGATTCAACTCGATTAATGTTTGCTGCAAACTTTGCCAAAATGCAGATGAGGACAGAAATCACCTCTTCTTTAATGATATATATTCTAAATTTATATGGAGTAAAATACAATATCTGGTGGGAGAGATAAACCATCTCTTCAAATGGGAGCGTATGCTGTCTTGGTTCGTCAACCACATGAAGGATGGCGATAGAAATGTTGCACTACTCAAGCTTGCATTTGTCTCTACAATTTACTTAATCTGGAAACAATGGAATAGGAGAATTCATAATCTGGCTGTTGAAGATAAACATCATCTTGCAGAAAAGCTTCTTAACTGGATTTGCGCTATAGTCTTGTCTAGGAAAGCTGAACATTTGATTACCCTTTATTTGAGGAGTAAATGGAACATGTGAAGTTAGCTGTTACTTGCCAGTAATCTATTGTTGTTAAACTCGCGACTTGCTTCTTGCTTCATATTTTGCGTTAGTATTGACAGACTAGCCTTATAATTAGTATGTATTCTACTTTTGTATATTTGTAATAGCCTTGCTATAGTCAATACAATTACTTATTCATTTCCAAAAAAAAACTTCTTGTCTTTTTCTATTATTAGGAAATGGGAATAAGAGAGTTAAAACTCCTACTTATTTCTCTTAAGTATTAAGTTTTTTCTTAATTTTGTAGATATAATTAGAAACTGAACAGTTGAACAACTCATAGTTGACATTTCTTAAACAAGTTTTTGAAGGAATTCAATTCAAGTATAATTCAATTATCTTTTATAATTCATATTTCTTAAGTTATTCAATTACTGATATTCGATAAAAATATAAATTTTTTTCTACATTATCCATAATTAGATCATAGTTAGTTTTCTCATAAATTACTTGTGGATACTAATAGTTGATTTTGATCATCTATAACCGTGTTTAGTCCTTTTAAATACTAATCATTGGCTCAAACCTGGCGTAAGGACTTGGCAGGAATTCTTTGGAGCTTGGGCCATATTGTCCCTAAGTCTTTTAAGATTGGAGCACATTAATATTGGGCTAAACAAATCAGAAGTGGAACTTTCCTCAGTACGTACTTAGACCCATATTATGACCCAGCTTAATTTGATTGGGACTAAATAACTTCATCGATCTATACCTGAAATCCAAAATGAGAAAACCAAGCATTGACCTCCATTTCTATCTATCGGTACATGCCAGTGTCATTCATTGAAGATGATGTGGATCTCCTTGGCAAAGGGAAGTGGTTGAATTCATCTGCAAGAATTCTTGAACTAGTTTACTCTCCAAATTTAGAACATCTCAATCATTAGGTTTTATTACCACTGACTTCCTCATCGTGAATGTCCATTGTCCCCAACTAATCTTTTGAAGGCCACTTCGATTAATTTTCAAGATTTACATTTTTCTGTCATCCTCAAGTGATTAATTGAGAAATGTTCCTTCTTCATGGGACGAAGTCAAATTCTCAACTTTGAAATGGAATTTTTGTACTTCTGTGTTACTTTCAATATATAAAAATCACTCAGAAAAAAAAAACCATTTTTTCTAATTGAGCATGTAAACTAATTAATTTGACCTTCTTCTTTCTTTGTTTCCTTGTTATATTCTATATAGAAGAAACTTTAAACATGAAGGAATCATCTGTTTCAGTCTGAGTCTCCTTTCTCTATTTGGCTTCTGCTCTACCATCTGCTTCAAATGCAAAGCTAAGCCATCATAATCTTAAACTTTGTGTACTGAAAGAAGATTCTGGATTCACTCGTCTAGTAGTGCTCTCTAAGTCAAAAAATTCTCTGGTTTAGTTAAATGATATTGAACCGTTGGCAAGATAAATGGAAGCCCCTCACATCCATGGTCGATTTTCTTGTCGTCCTTTTATACTTTTTCTTTCCAATCCGAAGGACATTTCAATCTCGTCAATGGTGCCTCCAATAATTAACCAAAAGCTAAATATATATGAAACGATGTGCGGAATATTAATTTTTTGAACCTTTTTTCTGGTGCGGAACATTTCAATCTCGTCAATGGTGTCTTGGTTTCACATTTGTAATCGTTTACATTTGCTCCATCATGTCATCCACGAAACTTCTTGCGTTGCGTTCCTGGGAAAGTTGCATTCCTTTTCAGGTAAAGTAATCTCCTGGGGCCTTGAAGCAATTGGCAATCAATTTCTTCCTTGAAACTGCTCCTTAATAATGACATCAAACAGGGTTTATAAATCAGTCAGTACGTAAAGGTTCTACGTACTGTAGTTGCTGGGCCCCAATGAATGAGTAGTAATATGTGTGTATATATATATATATTATATTTATAAAAAAAGCTTCTTTCAAAACTTTCATCTTTTTATGATCCCATTTTCAAAGCTTAAATCGGAAAATCTCGTCTTCCTCCTACCCGTTTAGCTGGCCCTTCTCTTAGCTAGCTCCACCTTTTTTACCCTAAAGCAAGAACAAAAAATCCAATGGATCTTGACGGTACGGATGTAGATGTGGATGTGGATGTGCATGTGCATGTGGTTCCCGTAATGACTGGACTGTGTATCTTTGATGATGGATGCGTTGAAACCCTCGAGCTAGAGATTATTTCACTGGTTTCTTGTTCTTTTCAATGAAACAGAACAAGCAGTTTCGTTCAAATAAAATCAGATATGTCACTGTTAAAGTGTTAATACAGTAGCCACAGGTGAAAGGTTCACCAAGGTCATCATTCATCTATTTGAAGAGGCATATATGCAGCTAGTTCAATCTGATTGAAGTGACAAGTCCCGTTCAGTGAGACGTTTTAGCTTAAATTCCTGGTATGTCGTATCCACTACCAATAATAATAATAAAAAACCCTTTGGTTACTATTTTTTAAAGGCAATCTTTTCGCGGCAGTTTTAGAAAACATAACCAAAGAATAAGCTTTTAGTGATGCTTTTGCAAAATTGTTGCCAAAAGCTTAGATTTGGCCATTTGCCAAAGAGTTAGCCTTTCGCAGCGATTTTCACAATCGTCACTAAAGACATACCTTTTGGCGACAATCGCAAATGCTAAGTAACTCTCTTTTAATTCTTCAAAACAAAATAACTATGTTATTTATAATTATGAATATACTAACTTTCCCTTGATTATTTTATGATTAAATATCATATTTATAGAAATCAAATTTAATATTATTGATAATAATTTTAAGTTTAAAAATAAATTTAGCTAAAAACAATCTCATTTCAAAATTTTGTAAAACTATAAACTCAAGGTTAATTAATATTACGTTGATTTACACTTTTATTTTTCTCTTTTAAAATATATGATTTGACAATTTATATGGTGTCACAAAATTTTCAAATAGTTTTAATATGAAGTTTGTAATAATCATTATATTCAAATATATTCTCTATTAATTCTATTTATATATTCTATTTTATATTTATTGATATTAAATATTTCATTTCATTTTTTAACCATATTGCAATTATATTTTTAATTATATTATAATTAATATAATAATATATGAATGTATAGATAATAATTGTAATTAATATAATGATATATGGTAATTAATATAATGATATATGAATATGTAGGTAATAAATAATTTTTCTCATATATTACTGATCATATTGTTCTATTTAAACATATTACTCTGTTTATTATATATAAACTTTATATTATTTTATAAAATTTCTACATATATTTAAGAATGTAACATATATGATAAGATTTGGTGACGATTTCTAGATTCATCGCCAAAGCCTTATCCTTTGGCGAAGGGTTAACCATTTGCAAAGCTTTTCCTAAATCGTCATAATCAGAAAACCATTGGTGACAAATTATATAATTGTTGCTAAAAGTAGCTCTAAATTGTTGTCGCATATACATTCCTTTGGCAACATTTTTTAAAAAATATCGCCAATGTTCAACCCTTTGGTGACATTTTCCTATAATCGTCGCTAAATGGTGCCCAAAGTTTTGTAGCAATTAACGAAAGCGAAGTTGTTTGCTCCACTAAAAACAACATCATTTTCATCTTAATTAAAACCTAATGACGAAGTTTTCTTCATCTTCCTAACTGGGTTTCAAAATCTTCTTCTTCCTCTGCCAATCGTGTTTCAGAAGCCTTGCAAGTCGTCCATCTTCACATGTCGTCGTCTCAGGTTGTCTATATGTCTAGGTAATTCTTCCAACTTATCTACTATTTTTTATTATTCCTTTCCAAGTTTGAAAGATGCTATCCAAGATTTCTAGGTTCTTTTTCTCCAGCTTATTTTATTGACCTTATGTACTGATCGTATGTATGTTATTTTGGTTTGTTTGTCAATTCAAGTTGGTAAATTAAAATAGATGTGTGAATTCAGTCTTACCTCTCAAAATTGTTTAAGTTTAGTAGTAAATTGAAGAATAAACCTTCCTCATATTATTTGGTGATGAACCAATTAACACAGTTACCAAATGTAGAACTAGGCTGTTTCTAAGCATTAAGAAAAGACATTTGGACTTCTTATTGTATCAATAACATGAAATAGACACTTATATCAGAAATTTGATTTCCTTAAATCATGTTTATGCCAAACAAACCCAAGGAATGTATAAAAGTTCTTAACTTTACTTCAAGGTCATAAATCCCAGACAAAAGGTTCCATTCGCTTTCTAATGCATAAATAGAATATCTGAGAATAACATTTACAACATAAGCATAACTAAAATCCTAGGTTAAGATTCAAAAGGCTAATGGTAATACAAAGATTTAAAAAAAAGTAGTATTCTTATCTAAGTCTAATATTTCTATAAAAGATCCAAGAAAAATTACTAACCATTGGCAGATATGTGTCATGAAAACATCTCAATAACATGACTGTAGGACCAATTCTAGCCTGTTACTCTTTTAAGTTATTTTCTACCATGAAATAACTATCTGACTAGATCCTATGTTTCCTTTATATCTAATGATTTCAATAGCACATTTGTGCTACTTTCTTCACATATAGTCTTCATGCATAATGTTATCATAACTTTCTAGAATTACATAAGACTTGTGATACTTTCTTCACATATATTGCATATTGTAATTTTACATATTCATCAACAATCACCTGTCATAACCTGTAACCTAAGATGTTGAAGAGAGTAGATGGATTGTTTATAATTGACTCTTTATACTTATTTTAAATTTAATCTTTTTTAAGAGTTCTCTGATATGATTGTTAAGAATGATGAATTAATAATTTATTTACAAATGTAGTCGACCAAGAGGTGTTGAAGCTCATAACAACGAAAGCACATATTGAATCAAATCTTACAGTTTTTTGCTTGATAATTAAGAGGTATGTTTAAAACTTACTACTTGTATATGTATCTTTTGAGATGGCTTCATGCTTCCTATTCTTAACATGCTCAATTTCATTATTTTTTTGAATTAAAACTTAGTATATAAACTTAAATTGATATATCATTATGTTATTTAGAACTTAAATTGCATTTAGTAATTTCCTTTAAATTCTATAGCTACATGGATAAAAGTTTGATGTCTCATCAGAAATGGTCCACTCAATACTTAGAAGGAGTAGAAGAGTTTCAAACAAGTTGTAAAAGATCAAATGGGTTTCAAATGTGAAATTCATTGTCCATGCATAGATTATTTAATTTCAACATTCAAAGTCAAGATGTGGTATATAATTATTTGCTAATCCAAGACATAGATAAATTTTATGCTCTATGGATTTACCATAGTGAATGCTTTAAAGCAATTAATGCTAGAAGTATTGAAACAAGTGATAATGGTGGTAACAACAATGATGTAGATGATTGTGGTATTAATGATGGGATTAGAGAGATGTTAGAGGATTTGGAGATTTATATGGAGACTATGAATGATAATGGTTTTCCTAATACATTTGATAGTATTACAGAAGAGAAATTTGAGAAGTTATTAAACGTTGCTCGAGAAGAATTATATCTAGGGTGCTTAGATTTCTCACAGCTATCTATTATTGTCAAGTTGTTACATTTGAAGGTGGAGTAACAAATCTTTTGGCATGCTAATTGATTTGCTCAATGATGCATTACGAGTTGGCCACAAATTCCCAAAATGTTACTATTAAGCAAAAGAAATTTTACAGGACCTTGGATTAGGATATACATCAATAAATGCTTGTAAGTATAATTGTGCTATATTTTGTAAGGACAGTAAAGATCTTAAAGAATGTCTACTTGTGATACATCAAAGTGTCAAGTGGATAATGAAAAAGGAAAAAAGATAAGCCACAAAATCTTGAGATACTTCTTTATTAAACCACAACTACAAAGGCTTTTTGTGTCAACAAAAACAGCCATAGAATGAGATGACATAAAGAGAAATGCACTGATGATAATATTATGCGTCATCCAGTAGACTCAAAGGTATGGAAAGACTTTGATGGTAAGTATCCATGGTTTGCAGAGGATTATCTTAATTTTTGACTTAGATAAGCCTCTGATGGATTTAATCCATTTATTAATATGGGTACTTCTTATAGCATGTGACCAATAACTCTTATACCATACAATTTACCCCTATGGACATGTATGAAAGAGCCTTTTTTGTTATTGTCTTTACTTATTCCAGCACCTAGTACTCCTGGTCAAGATATTGATGTATATATGCAATCACTAATTGATGATTTAAAACATCTCTAGGAGGTTGGATTAGAGGCTTATGACTTGTCGAAGATGAAAAATTTAGAATGCATGCAGCTGTTTTATGGATTATAAATGATTTAGCTTATGACAATTTGTATGGATGGAGTACTAAAGGGTATATGGTATGACTTGTTAACTCATTCGATGAGGCTATGATGTAAAATATGTTTTATGGGACATTGTTGTTACTTGGAATATGGGCATAAATGACGAAGAATCAAATTGTTTGATGGCAAAGTAGAACATAATAAAGCTTCTTTGCACTTGTTTGGTGATAATATGGTTGAGCAACTACCACATTTGGGTAAGTTTACACTAGAAAATGCCCAAGTGATATAGAAAGCGAAAGCGAAGTTCTATTGATCTTAATTAGAACTTAAAAAAACATATTTTTCAATTTGTCATATTGGAAGGAATTATTATTGAGGCATGATCTTGATGTGATGCATATTAAAAAACATTGTGAAAATATTTTAGGTATTTTGATGGGAATTGATGACAAATCGAAAGACATAATTAAGACTATATTATAATTGAAAGATATGAATATAACAAAAGATTTGCATTTGAAAAGAAGAGATGATGGGTCATATATGATTCCACCTGCATGTAATAACATGTTAAAAAAGGAGAAGAAAACTTTTTGTCAATTTCTTAAATAAGTTAAGTGTCCTAATAGGTATGTATCTAATATAGTTCGTTGTGTCAATTCTAACAAGTGAAAAGTTTTGGGGTTTAAAAGCTATGATTTTCATATTCTTCTATAACGATTACTTTCTGTTGGAAACATGGGTGTTTACTAAAGGATCTGTCCATAACTTTTCGCATAATTGGGAGAGTTTTTTAAGTAATTATGTTGTTAGACACTGAAAGTAGAAGAGCTATGTAAGCTTGAACTAGTTTTCCCCCATCCTTTTTCTTATGTTAAGGTGCATTTGGCAATTCACTTACCGTATGATTCAAAACCTTACAGATTGGTTCAACTTCGATGGATGTTCCCTATTAAAAGGTAATTTCTATTAACTTCTACAATTTTTCTTAAGTTATTAGTTATTAACAATTGTTAATGTTTTATATTTTGGTTAGATTTTTAGGCTCTCTTAAGTGTTATATGTGTAATAGGGTTTGACTTGAAGGCTTTATTGCAAAGGCTTATGTATTAAATGAATGCATGACATTTTATTCTATGTGCTTAAATAATGTTGGGATAAGATTTAATTGAGAAGAATGTAACTTTGATTTCAATCAAGATGGTAATTTGTTAGTTTTCTCGCAAAAAGTAAGGCCACTTGAAATAGGAAAATATGTGGAGTTAACTAAAGATGAACTTAAAATTGGCCATTGGTGTTGGAACCCCTCCCGGATGAGCCACGTGTCCGACGTCCTACGTGCCATCTGGACGCGCAACCCACAAGAGAGGGATTCCTCACCACAAAGGAACGCTCAAAATCAAACTTAATTCACTGACTCCCGAATGTATCTTGATAAAATCACCTGAATTTGTACTATAAAATTTCTCGACTTAGGGCCCACAACGTATTCAAACCTTAAACTAAATCAAAAGTACATGTCTCCAAAATCAGTAGAGAGTAGAAACAAAAAATCTTCTCAATCGAATCTTTATAGGTCACTAAATGTTCCAATCGCTAGCTAATTGCCTTCTTTTCAATTTATACCTAAATTCTCACTACACCCGAAAACTCTAATTTTATCAAAATTAGGGTAGAAATTTTTCTTAGAAAACTAATGGTTCGAGAACGGAGTAAATCGGAGTTCAAACGAAAAAGTTATTGACAAAAAAGTGCAAAAGAATTAGAAAAGAAAAGAAATAAAAATAATTTTAAAAAATCTACTTCAGAGGCAAAGAAACGCAGCTCGCGTACGCAAGCTCGCCCAAGTGGGCACTCGCGATCGCGAGCTGCTCGCAGGGGCGAAGCGTTCGCCCTCGCGAGCGCTCGCGATCGTGAATGCACTCGCTGGGCTCAGCCCCTCGCGATCGCGAGCGCACTCGCGAAGCGAGACGCGAGACGCTCGCGAGCGCTCGCACTCGCGAGAGTGCGACTCCGAGGGAAATTTTTTTGTTTTTTTGAAAAATTACAGAAAACTCACTCAAACTTGCATATCTTTCACCCTAG
This sequence comes from Erythroxylum incrassatum, assembly GCA_026546855.1. Lineage (NCBI taxonomy): Eukaryota > Viridiplantae > Streptophyta > Magnoliopsida > Malpighiales > Erythroxylaceae > Erythroxylum > Erythroxylum incrassatum. Next base: position 7,146,730 of record JANVCL010000006.1, on the reverse strand, counting down.
ATTTCCAAATTGTACAAACTTAGTGTCTATGAAAAGCCAAAAGATAATTCTTCAACTTTCAAGAAGAGTGTAAAAACTGATTTTGTCCTTAACGGGGTCAAAACCCGATTTGGAAATTCTGCCCTATATTGAATTTCCTATAAAAGGTTAAAACTTTGGAAATTCATATCTTTTACTACAAACACCGAAAAATGACATATTTTACCTCGTTGGAAAGATAAAGAAATTGTCTACATGTTTCATGAAGAGTGTAAAGATTAAATTAATCATTAGGAAAGGTAAAAATCCACGTAAAATTTCAGCCTAATTGAAAACCAATGAAATAGTAATTGTCATCTTCTAATCAGCAGCATAACTTTTTAATCCTATCTCCAAACATTACATATCATACATCAACTAATAAGAGGAAAAGATAAGCTACATTTCCTATGAAGGAAGCAAACATCAAACATGCTCTAAAGGGATGATAAACCCTTCCAAAGTTTCTGCAACACTTCCTCATGAATAGTACCCGTGAATAGTAACTGAAAACTCTCAAACCCTATAACTTCTTTATACTAAGTCCAAATGCAACATATTATATTCCATTTTCAAGATCTCAATATGCTCTACAAACTTCAAGAAGACTGCTCATTTCATCTCAAGCTCTAAGAGGGTTTAAATCCCAGTCGAAGGTTCTGCCCATTTTTAAGAAAATTGGACAGCACCTCCCCTAAAAATGTATCTAGCCAAATCTTCAAT
>JANVCL010000006.1:7101017-7116022 GCA_026546855.1 Erythroxylum incrassatum | reverse complement strand
GATTAAGCATTGGCTCTCTCACACGGGAAATCACCTCTAGTGTTTTTGCTTGCTAGAGATGAGGCATGCTTAAAGTTTATTATCTAGGTGATAATTGAGAGCGAGAAACTTAAACTATAAATGCCACATGAAAATTGGTTCAAAGTGATTTATTAATCACTATATCTGTCTTACGTTGCCAGATGTGAGTTCTAAATAAGTTTTTGAGTAGATGAGTGAACTCAAGTCAAACATTGAGTATGTTTGAACTATTATCTGTACGGTATTTCTTAAATAAAATATTCAAGTTAAACGAAGTGGGTAAATATCGTAGCACATGACTCGTACCATGTGTGCACAACTAAGCATAAAAGGGATTAATGTAAGTCACAAGATCTCATCTTATATTGTGTGAGACCCTTGAGGTTAAGAAGAACCTCATCATATACCCTTATGACTCTTGTCTCATTCTTGAGAATTGAATTTGAGGTTTGCTACTTTAGGTTATTGCCAAAAGATCATGCAAGATGCGATCCTACGGAATAATTCTAAGAAAGAAAATTCAGTTTAATTCAAAAGAGAATAGAGAACAGAGGAAGGTCATTTTATTTAGATCATTGAATCGCATGAAAAGTATTCATAGATGGCCATCGTCTCTTTAGTAGAGAACTTGAATACAGTCATGACTTAAGAAACTAAATGAGATCAAAGGAGAAAAATGTGAATGCGAAATATGACCTAGGGTATAGCATACATTGTCTACTCAAAGACTCCGAAGTCCTAGGATCAATTTGTTAATCGAGATGTCATATACTCCTAACAAATATGTGACAATGTACTCTCGTCGTATGCTGGTCACACTGGTTATTGAACAATTATGAGTATTGCAGAGTTTTATTTTGAAACCCATCATGTGTGAGTGGGAGATGATGAGTTTTACACCCATGATAGGTCTAACGGTAACTACTAACGGTAGTTATTCACAGATGATATCAGGCATGAATAACTACTAACGGTAGTTATTCACAGATGATATATAAAGGAAAAGGCAATTTGAAATTGACTGAACTTACTCTGTGCATTTGGTTTCTAAAATGCTGGTTCTTGTTATCTTCTCCTCAGAGGTTTCTATAGAAAACTAAGGCAATCTCTGCGTTCTTTAATTGGTGGAATATAACGAATCATCCAGTATGTATTTTTCTTTTTCTATGCATATACAATCGATCCTGGATGTCGCATAATCTTTGTGATTATATTTGGTGATCTGTTCATTTTATTATAACAATACATTAAATTGAATCAATGCCTCAATTGCAGTTAGAGTCCAAACTTAATCACATCGTTTAAAAACTCTTAAATTTTTCTTTAAAAAATTTAAAAATTGGTAAAATTTCTCTCTTTTTAGGTATTTTGAATAGGTATGGGTCTTAGTGAGCACGTTTCATGATATGCATGGTTTATTCAATTTTTATATGTGAAACAAAATGGGAAGGGGGAACTAAGAAGTGCGTGATAGGGAAAAATGAAAATAGGTTGTTATATCTTAGAGTAGGTTGGATAACATAATGGGTAAATTGATTTGTTAAAAGGAAAGTCCTTTATGGTTTACATGGTATTACTCATGGTAAAAAAATTATATAGACAAGAATTAAAGACAAAACTCAACAAAATATTATTTGCGAATTTTTATAAAGCATAGGAGTTTCCCATCAGATTTTGAAAGCATAAATTTTTTAGTATAATTAGTGTCACTACATGGAAAGTTAGTGTCTTTTACCCTAAATTTTACCTAAAAAGTATCATATTTATCATTCTAAAGATAACTTATCCCAATATTTATAAGATTATTTAAAATAGACGAATTTCTAAATTACATCCTAATGTTCCTTGAAGATTTAAGCAAACCCTTATTATTATCTATGGTATCATAATAAACCTTAATATTTTGAAAATAGTACTAGTAACATCCTAGGCATTAATTGTCTCTCCAATGTTTCTCTCCCTCACCCCTCAGGCAAGCCTTCATGGCTAACTTGAGAATACCTTACAATCGTTTAATCCTTATCACCCTACTACATTCAAACTTCCATTGAATCTTTCAAACAATTTACCTAATCACCTTCTTTCTTCTAGCCTTATCTTAATCTCCGCTTCTATATAATTTCACTCCTTTATCTGCTTATGTTTCCCTCATTAAAAGGCATTTAAGTCTTTGGCCATCCAAATAGGTTCTCACATTTCTATTTCTATTTTAGGTAACTGCCTTTTGAAGTTCCAACCTTCGAGGACTGCAGAATACCGCTTTGGGAAAAGAAAGTTAAGATGGAAAGAACTAGTCAAAGCTCTCCTTTAAAACTACTTTTCCACCATTCTGGAGGAGCTTGGCAACCTGAAGCAATATAAGGATATCACAAGTTGTTTACCTACATAAACAATAAAAAACAAATTAAGTTGGAAAAATATTTTAGAGTAGTAATATGAGATCTTATTAAACCATTGCCCCTAGTAATGATAGTGATACATGCATTATCTCACCTAATATTAATATACTTAAAGAAGGAGCTAAGAGTTAAAGATCTATATTAGTGGGGTTCTTTAATAGAAAAAGACCCCCTTTCAAACGGTGAACATATGGGCAAATAAGGTATGAAGGGAAGGAGGCTTCAGGAGGCTATGATCTCATAAGATAATCATGTCCTCTTCAAATTCTCCAATAAATCAAAAGAAAATGTAGTGTTAAAGAATAAAGCATAACACATTTATAGCATCCCCATTTTTCAATAAGTTTGAAAACCTAAAACGAACCTGGACAAAATTAAATATGAAAGTATTCTCATATGTGTTATCTTTCATAATATTCCCTTAGAGTATTGGTCTACAAAAGGACTCAATTTTAATGCTAGTTATATTGGAAAACCAATATGCATAGATGAAACAACTGCAAAAAGGAGAAGGGTAGGCTATGTAAGATTATGCATAAGCATGGAGTTAAACAAAGATCTCCCAGATAATGTCCCGTTAATGAGAATAGGAGAGAATGAGAGCCTTTATTATGATTTAGTTTCAGTTTTTTATTAATGGAAACCAACTTTAGCTTAGATAAGGAAATGTTATAAGACTATAGGACGGGTATTCAAAACTAGGGAGTATATATAGCTTATGGGGTTACATGATAATCTAAAAGGAGAAAAGGCAAATGCAAAATAAATCGTAGAAAGACAAAGGGATATATAACACAAACTGGATCCTAAAGAGAATAATATTGCTAACTTGGTACCAATAGAGGCTATAACACAAGTAGTTATTGAAATAAGGCCACCCATCTCTATACCTTAAAACAAGATAGGACACTAAGAGCATATAATCATCCCATCTAATAAAGAAACAAAAGTTGGTTTAGAGGTGGAAGAAGCTTCTTACAGTGGTACCAACAACCTATAAGAGTAGGAATTCGTAATTTATTTTAAGAGGAAATGTGATAAGAAAAGGAAAGGTAAAAATCAACCTCAATGCTAATAGCTATCTAGATAATAGGTGTATCAACTTACCTAGTAAATAAATAATCCTAAAGGACTTTGTATGTGATATCAAATTGGTTCTTTTATGTCTCTTAGAAACTAAGCCAAATTAAGACGACATTTTTAAGCTTCAAATCATACGAAACTAGTAGAATTTTTTGTCTAACCACCACTATCATCATTATAGTTGTATCATTTTTGCTTTTGATTACTAAGATGCAGACGAACCAATTAGAAATTATAAACCAACTATCGCATACCAAGAGTTGGTTTATCTAGAAAAAAAACACAGATGTACCATAACATTTGTTTATGGATGAAATATGTAATTCTAGAGGAGGGATCTATGGTAGAAACTCTTTAACATTCACCAATCCAATGTTGGGCCATAGATGATAATTGGAGATTTCAATAGTACAATGCACAAGAATGAGGTAGAAGAGAATTCCAACCTAAGGAGTTATAACATTAATTTAAGGGATTATGTTTAAAGCCTGAAGTTCATAATTGAGATTTGAGGGGAACTTTTATACCTGGAGTAATAAGCAATCCTCAACTTAGAAATTGAGGGAAAGCTTTACAGAGCTTTGGTAAATAGTTAATATGGTTAAATGTTTTTCCTACTAGTTTAATCTACTTTGATAATATGAGAATCTCAAATCACTACCCATCATTATCAGATACTTATTCCTTAAAGGCAAAAGGACAAATCCTTTTAGATTTAACATTTTCATAGCTGAAGATGGGGGCTTTGAGGAGGCTATCATCAAACGATTAGAAAATGAGGTACAAGGTTGCAATTATTTTATATATTTTAAGAAATTAGGGCATATTAAAGAAAAACTCAAAATCCTAAACATAAGGAGAAATATTCATACTAAGGGCCAATTTAAGAGCTAGAAAGAGATGATATCAACCCAAAAAACCCTTTACCTATACCCAGATTAACTCTACAAAGTTAGAAGAGGAGAGGACTACAGCTTGGAACTACTTAGAAGTTGTTTTCTCCTATAATTATTTAATAAAACAAAGATCAAGGATAATATGGCTTACAAACGGGAAAGGAATACAAAATTCTTTCATAATTACGTAAAGGCCAGAAATAATATCAACAGAATATGTTTTTTAAGAAAATCTGATGGAGAATTTGCTACTTCTTAAGAGTAGATAAAACATGAAACACTCAACTTCTTCAAGAACTCTATAGGCCTTATAGACCCTTACCATTTTTTTAGTACAAATATTATTTTCTTTTATCTTACACCAATTTAGTATGGAGGATGAGTAAACCTTTTGCAAATCATTCACCACTAGGGCATATAGTATGTGGTATTGGAGCTAAACCCTACAAAAGAACCTGGGCTAGATAGTTTAAATGGTTACTTTATCCAAAAGGTTTGACCCTTATTAAAGACATGGTAATAAAGGTTGCTTTGTAATTTTTTTAGATTGAAGAAAATGCTAAGAGAAATCAACAAGACATTCGTCTATCTAATCCCTGAATACAAAAATCCAACCTCATTGTGTGAGTACATAATTATATCATGTTGTAATTTTTTTTATACAAGATCATTTCTAAACTATTGGTAATAAGAATAAAAAGATCACTTGGAAATTTAATATTTGACTCACAAGGGCCATTTTCTAAGGGGACACAAATTGATGATAACATTTTACTGGCCTAAAAGCTATTTAAGGGATATTCAAAGAGAAATGCTTTGAAAAACTATACTTTGAAGATATAATTTAAAAAAGGTTTTGACTCTATAAGTTAGGGCTTTGTTATGAATGTCCTATAAGGATTCAATAGCGTTCCAAAATTTAAGGAATGGATCAAAGAGTGCATAACAACTACCTCCTATAATGTTTTGGTGAATGGAGAACCCAAAAGTCTATTCAAAGGGTGCAAAGAATTAAGGCAAGGGGATCTTTTATCCCTACACCTTTTATTGCAAATTATTGAAATTCAATATCAGGAGTAATCCCTAATTCAAGTTTTATAACAAATGTAAAGAATTGGGATTATATAGCCTTACTTTCACAGATGACCTAATCCTATTCTTTAAGGCTCATAACATTTCAATTACATTTTAATATCCTCCTTTTACATCTATAAGAGACTATTTGGTATAGGTATTTACTATAATAAGAGCCAGATAACTCTATCAATCAATGCTTCTCCTAATTCAATTTAGCTCTCAAGGATTATGGGAATGCAAATCAAAGAACTCTTCATTTACCTAGGTCTCCCAATAGTTACAAGAAGATTGCACTTTAAGGAGGCAAACCCTCTAGTGGAAAAAATAAAGAAGTGATTAGGAAATTGGCTTAACAATGACCTCTTTTATACTAGAAGACTTTATCAAACATGTGCTAAACTTACTACATATATATTGCTCTATAAACATGTTTCTATTTAAGGGGATCATCAAATCTATAGTAAAGATTATGAAAGGCTTTCTATAGGGAGAAAGATCAAATTAAAAAGGCAAGGCTAAAGTAAGATAGAAAGAGGTTACAAAACCTATTGATGAAGCGGAACTAGGTATAACTCTAATCAAGTTATCCAACAAAGTTTTATTTGCTAAAAGATTATGGAGTATTCCAGATAATAAGAATTCCCTATGGATTAGATGGCTTTATTAATACTTCTTAAAAGGCAGAAGTGTATGGGAAATTCAGATGAAACCTGGCCACTTTCATATCCTACAATAGTTGCTTCACCTTAGGAATGCATAAGCTAGCTCAATTAAGTGTAGAATTAGGAATGGCCATAGAGGATTCCATCTTTATGACACTTAGACCAATGTTGGCCCTGTAATCTAATCCATATACAATTCCCACATCCTAAATTCTACTAGCAAAGGTTAAAGAATGGGCCTCAGGCAATAACTAGGGAAATACTTTACGAGCTATCACATGTAATCCCAAAATGCAACCCTTAGGAAGAAAAAATTGACAAATACATCTGGCTACCTAACCTTAGTGGCATCTTCACTAACATTTCATGCATAAACATTTTGAGGGAGGTAAGGGATAAGATCAGTTAGGCTAAACTGATATGGACCATCTGATAACCCCAAAGATCTCTTTTCTAATACGGTTAGCATGCAAACAACATTTGAACACCAAATACAGGTTGAAGTACCTTAATCTACCTAACCAATGCTCCCTATATAAGACAGATTCATAATCCTATATATATATATATATATATTCAAGTGCTAATTCTCTTCATAAATATTAAGTAGGGTGATGTCTCAATTCTCTATATGCTTCTAGTAGCCTAACTATCTAGAATTAATAAATTGGTTGTTGGAACAGATAAGCATGAGCAAAGAGGATAAGATACTATACACTAAGTATTTGTTCTATGATCTGTTAAGCTATTTCCTTGAAGATTATATCTTGATTGTTCTCCCTTCTTTGTAAACAAAGCATGTTTTGTTCCTTCCAAATCTTGTTAAGGATCTTATATGTACAAGATCTAGAAGGAAAAAAACATGGGATCTTATATGTAGAAGATCTGGAAGGAACAAAACATGCTTTGTTTACAAAGAAGGGAGAACAATCAAGATATAATCTTTAAAGAAATAGCTCAACAGATCATAGAACAAATACTAACTATCATACATAAGAAACAAGTAGGAAGGGGTATCACTTTCTTGAATCCTCACAGTGAATCTAATAGACTGAAGGAAACAAAAGAGGATGACATGTCATCATCTCAAAAGCATCGTCAAGAAAGTAGAGTAAGAAACTTTAATCAAGCATGAAGAAATCCACAATAGAGACGAAGATTGTTGCCTAACCTGCATAGAGAATTTGGTAAGTAGGTTAAACATTAGGAACTTAAGAAGGGAATTAGGGGATGATAGTGTCATATGCTTAGAGCACTTTTTAAATTTAATATATATTTGCTCATTATTATTTCTACTAACACGTACATTACACTTGTACCACTTGGACTTAATGGGTGTATTATGTTTGACTTATTGATACCTAGATGAAAGAATGTAATCGATCACTAGATCATGCTCAAAAATTAGTTGTTATAACAATTAGTTTGTGTGTCTGACGTAAATTTAAATTTGTTTTAGATATAAAAAATCAAAATTAAGTTGTGGGAAAAACTTTTAGTATATTAGAGAGTTGCTAAAAGCCTTGAGAATTTAGAGAGTACGTGTGTACATTGTATAATGTATATTGATTGTTAGTTCATTGATGTGGGTAAGAAAGAAAGGTTTTGAGTTATATATATAGCTTTGCAATTATTGAAACTAAAAGAATTTCTTAGGATAGATGTTGTGAGGGTTCCTCTTTAACCTGGAAGAAGAGTTGTAACAAGTTTATCTTTACTCGTGACAAAATAAGATAATTGCAAGGATTCTTCTTCATATTGCAGAAAAGAAGATGTTGTATGAAAAGCTTCTTTTTGTCCATTAAAAAAAATAATGAATTTCTAATTAGATCTTAGGAAATAAACGTAGGTGAAAATTATTTGGTCCAACTACTGTAAACTAATTTTATCTTTCTTCCGTAATCTCTTTTATTATTGTTTTAAAATTACCTTATATAAACTTTCTATAAATATTTAAAATAATCAATTCATTTATTAAAAGTTTAAATAGACTCTAAAAATTCATATACACAATTTATTTCCCTTATATTATATCTAACCAAAACAATTATTGTGTTCTTTTGGTCCTTATCTAAATATTAAGGGAATGGTAAACAATATTTTGTTCTCTTCTTTCCGGATAACCTCCACTGGTCATCTTTCCCCTATTCTATTCTGATTCCCAATTTCTAGTTACATTCTAGAATGGTGGGCTTGTGTTACATATTTTCAATGGATATCCAATCCAAAACAGAAAAATTTCCGGCCGACAACTACGAGCATCGACAAAACTAGGAACAGAAAAGTCCCTCAAAAGTTTATACAATTTGGAGACAAAACAAACATCATTGATCGCTGCCCCATGCTCTTACCGGGTGAAAAAGAAAGCTCCCATGACTTGGTCTTCAATATAGATTGCCTTGTATTTACATAGTACTTGCCGGTCACATGACTTGGTCTTTTGATTATCACAAGCTTTCTAACTTCGTTTTGTGCACTATGAAAAGTATACGATCATTATCACATAATAATCTTATGTAGATTTGTCTTCTTCGTAGGCTATTAGCTGGCGTTGTCTATGTAAGAATTTGTTTCAGTCAATAAGCTCTGACGTAGTAGCTTCCATAATTTTTGCATTTCTTTTATCGCAAGACTGATCTACGTTTTCAATTAAGTGTTGGGGAGTTAACAAATTATGTGAATCTAGGAACAGGTGCACTGTTAAGAGTTAACCATGCACTGGAGGATATCAGATCGACCTTACAGTCTACAAAATGGTGGATGGGGCTTGTATTTAGCGCATATATGATATGTTCATAGTCTTTTAACTTAGCTCTCTCTCCTCGTCTTTGGTGATCAAAGTTTCTTACCGTGTTTAATATTGTCATAGATTTTAAAAGAAGGGGTCAACATGAACAACAGTGCTCACAGGACTTTATTTTTTTTTAATAACTAATTCTTTTTCATAGATATATACAAGTCCACCGTTACAATCTAGAAAAGAGGAACATAGAGCATACACCAAAATAGTACGTTGAAAGCTAACATTTTCTCGGAAGAGATCCATTGACCAGCTCCAAGCTAAGCGTCAGGAACTATGAGTCAAAATTCATTAAAAATTGATTTTCACTATACCAGATAACCAAAACGATACGTCATTGACGATGAACATTTATGGAAAAAGATTGGTGGTGAATGTGCCTACACGTCTGCATTTGAAAATTTTTAGCAAAAGAATCTCGATTTTCTACTTGTACATTTGGTATAAATCGAGGAATTTTGTGTTGTGCTCATGATCTTTCCATGGGATCGGCAAGTGATTTTTAATTCCAATTCTAAGTTGATAGTCTTCTTGTGTGAACGTTAGAATACGAAAAACTTGTAGTCTTTGTGACCCAAGTGGCAGCTGAGACATGTAAAGAAGAAGTTGGGTATGATCAATCTACGTTGGTTCAAAATGGATTTGGGATTTCCACATGTTAATTGGTAGCAAAAGTACCGAGATTTTATATTTCGGGCAACAAAACGTCCAAAATCTTCTATTCGTAGCTCTTGGGTCACCAGCAGGCATCAAGCAGCACGATAAACACAAGGCAGAAGAAAACCGTTGTAGACTTAAACCACCATGGGAGTTTTCTATGCTACGTGATGTATTTGTTGGTTTGCTTAGAGTCAAAAACCCCATGCCACACGAGACCTGAGCTTTCACTCGGGCCCCACCACAAGTCCTCCGTATGTCTGGACGTTCCTTACCTGGTGTACTTTATACGTCTTTCAGCTTCACACCTCCCTAGTTTTTTCCTTTTTTTATGCTCCGCTAATCTGCTTTGTCTTCCAGCATACCAGTCAAGCATTTCTCCCGTCCGCCAACAAAAGTACCCTTTGGCTACAGCTCTCTATTTCCTGTTACTCACGAGGCGCAAGTGATCAAACAACATCTCAACAATTAGCTATGACAAGTGAAGAGATAAATAACCCCTGTTCTTCTCATCTCCTGTTTCTAAACCTCAACCATGGCATTTTCTTCAGACTTCTCCTCTTCCTCGTACTGTTACCCCTTGCCACTGCACAAACTAACAATTCTCCGCCGAACCGATCTCCACCACCCACTGGGTTTGGTTTGGGCCAGAACTTCAACCCTCCAATGGCAATCCTCATGGTGGTTCTGGTAGGTGTGTTCTTTTTGCTTGGGTTTTTCTCCGTTTACATTCGCCAATGTTCTCGAAACAGAAACGGCCTCAACCCTTCTGCGGCCTCCATAATTGGCGGAGCACGGCGGTCCCGTAGAACGTCGCCGGGGCTCGACCCGGCCATCATCGATACTTTTCCTACCTTCCAGTATTCAACGGTTAAAGGACTGAAAATAGGTAAGGGGTCGTTAGAATGCGCTGTGTGTTTGAATGAATTCGAAGATAGCGAAACGTTGCGATTAATCCCCCAGTGCAGTCACGTATTTCATCCGGATTGCATCGGCGAGTGGTTGGTCTCCCACACGACGTGCCCCGTTTGCCGGGCCAATTTGGTTCCTAAACCGGGAGATTCCCCGGTCAATTTCGTTTATAACTTCGAACCCGAAAACGACTCGGTTGGATCAGATCAACAGGCCAATACTGACGAGCAGACAATACAGCAGGTCTCAATTCAAGCTGCTGATGTTAATGATCAAATCCGCGAAGAAGCAGTGACGCCAACACAGTGTCAAGATGTGAATTTATTGAATCCAGCAAATCAGAACCGGGCGCCCCGATCATGGTCAACTGGGTGGTCTAGACTATTTCCTAGGTCACACTCAACCGGACATTCCTTGGTACAGCCAGGGGAAAACTTGGACCGATTTACATTAAGGTTACCCAAGGAGGTGCGCAGCCAGTTAATGAACAACCACTTGAATCGTACAGCAAGTCTTGTGGTGTTTCCGAGAGTGAGTAGTTCCCGGAGAGGTTACAGGAGCAAGAGTGTAGGGGTTCAGAGCAGTACCAACCTCGAGCGGTTTGATGAAGAAGGGCAGCCTGACCGTTGGGGTTTTACAATACCAAGAACTGGTTCACTTCGGTCATCCAGAAGCCAAGAGAGGGTGAATTCTACAACTACAGCACATCCACTGAAATCTTTGTCTAGGTCCATCAGATCGTCGTTTGATCGCTTTGTTCTTGGATTGGATAAGAGCAACAATGAAAACGATGGTGTACGGTCCACAGAGCGGGTTTAGAGAATTGGTTGCTTTGAGAAATTTCAATTTTGTGTACAGTTTAATTTCATTTGTTAAAATGTGTGGCTGATGATAGTGTTTGAGGCGGATTAACTATGGGTTCAATTTATGATTATCCTTATAAACAAAAGTCAAAAGATAAGATGTTTTTTTCTCCTCCAACTTGGCGAGGGCGGCATTGATCGTATCAACTTCGTTAGTATATAAATCGCGATGAATGCGATGTTTCTGCCGTCTTCATATCCATTATTGTAAGGGTAGAAGGAAAGAAAGGCTAGTGCGTGTTAGGTTTTTTTTCATTAACGGGTTGAATAGAAATGTCGATTCCAACCTACATTAAATAAATTATTAGTGGCATGTAATAACTTGTTAATAAAGTTTGTAATGACTTTGATTTAAAAATTATTAGAGGAGTGAATACATGAAATATATTAAAAATTTAAAAGTATAGTTATTCTATATTAAAAAATAAAATAAGTATTGATATCAAAAGGATTTCATAATTTTAATCTCTTAAGATATGAAGTGAAAAAAGCATTCAATTTGAATTTAAATCATACAATTTAATAAAAAAACATTTTCTATGGAAATAAATTACTTATGTTAAAAAAGAGAGTAAAAGATAGTGTCCTAATTTGACTTAACCTTTGCTGTGAATTTATATATCAAATTTTATTAAACAAAGTAAAAAATATTAGATGAAGAAGTAATTTTGATCTAACTATTAATTTATATATATATTATAGTTTGATAATTTTAAAAAATATTTTGACGTTTTTTATATAAAACATTTTGTTTAAAGTTTAAGTTGACAAAATCTTAAATTTAAATTTAACGTTGCATTAGAGATTGATTATATATTTTGAATATTTAAGTTGGTGTTTGAACTGAAAATATAGAAATATTTTCGATTATTTGCTGAAATGAATTCTTTTAAACTCTTCATAATAATCTTCTTGTTAAAAGTTTAAGCGTGAGTGTTATTTATAATTTCATAACAAATTTATAAAATATCTTGCTACTTTTGCTATATGTAGCAACTAAAGAATAAGTAGCATTTGATACTACTGGATTATCAGTTAAAGTATCATTACATGTTTTATTCTCATTTCATGCATGGTTTAAGCATAGCCAAATATATAATATGGGTAACGTTAATTATATATAGAGAAGGATATATAATTAAAAAACTTGAAAAGAATTTCAACACAAGCATAATTATTGTTAAAAAGCTATTTGAAACTTGGTAAGAAGCATTGTTAAATCGAAGATAATACTAAAGACAATATCGGCGATTCTTATTCTATTTGATTAACACTACAACAAACAAGATTTTTTCTTACGTTTTCTTTTGTTACGATTTGAAATTTTTAGCTAAAAGTTTCTATTTCATTATAGAATTTCATAATCTTAGACTAATGAAGTAGAATTTTCAAAAATCAAAATTTTGATTTTTTAACTGTTAGCTATATTTAGAATAAGCTACATTTAATATTCGTAATCAATACATTTTGACCACTTTTTATAACTATGAACAAAGTTTTGTAGGAAAAAAAAGTTTAGCTACAAAATTGTTTTCTTAGCTAATGTCATTTAGCGAAATTTTGTAGCAAAAATTTTTTAGCTATAAAATATTTTTCGTAGCTAAAATTCAAATATAATCTAAATCTCATAGTTATTAGCTACGCTTTAAAACTACGAAATAAATTTTGCAGGCAAAAAACTTTTTAATCTAAAATATTTTTGTTGTGAAAAAAAGAAGAATCCAAAAACAATAAAAATAACATCATTTTTCTACTAAAATGACAACCTCTGTTTAGATTGATAACCTAAAAACAACTATCTCCTCTAATTTCTCATGTTTTGTCTTCTCATTCTAGTTGCTCCAAAGATGTCTTCATCCTCTCTTCGTGGTTTTTGAGCTTCATTCTTCGTGTTCTGGCTACTTACTACTGTGCTGATGTTCCTCCTTTTTGTATCTTTGTGTTTTTTGCTTAGACAACTTTGTTCTGCCTATTCACAAGTGTTCTTCATCTCAATGAGACCAATACTACAAACAATGGTACTTAAAAGATTTTGGAGGTAGATTACCAATACATGTATGTTGAATTCATTAAAGGGTTTCCCTATCAAAGTAAGCAAGTCCTTGATAAGAATATCAAAAATATTACAAATTTCATTCCCTTTTTTAATTTGTAATTTGTTATAAGCTATTTGTTTATTAAGAAAATAATTGATGCTAAGTAATCTGACTATAAATCAAAGAAAGAAAAGAAATTGCTATTACAGATGATTCTAATTCACAAAGAACATCATGAAATGGAGCGTGACACTATTGGTTTAAGCCCTACAACTAATCCGTTTGGTTGTAATTTAGTGAAAAATAATTTAAAGATATTTTTTATTTTTTACATATTTAGATATATATGATAAAGTCTATGAGATAATTATACTTTGTAAATGAAATTATAATAAGATTATAATTATGAGATTCATATTGTATTTATATGTTATCTCTAAATTTTTTCTAGTCATTGTTAAATTAAGACTAGACATTAATAGAATGTAAAAAGATTAGCACATACTATGTTTTTCCTTATAAAGGAAGTGGTCGATCTTGTAGACTAAATTATAAAGGTACTTAAACAAATATGTGAGTGTTTATTAGAGAACAAGTTCACTAAACTATCCCGATATGAGAAATCTATTTGGAATATTGCTTGTATGTCTATAGAAATGCTAATTGTAATGATTGTATAAGTGATATTTTGACATGAGGTCTCCACAGTTATCTTGTATATATATTGCTATGTTTTTTTAATAATACTTATAACCTATTATAATCATAGGTCATTTGGTCAGTAGTCATTGGATGTTGTTAAGTTGTCATTTTTGTGCTATTTTTTGATATGAATCTCTTTAATGTGGTGAAATTACTATTCAAAATTAATGGACTTGTTTCTTAATTGTTATCAAATGATTTTCAACACTTAAAAGATGAAATTGAATCAAAAAGATGTAAGGAAAGTAAAGATAATTTGAATTCCCAGACTGGCAGAAAAATAATTGACTAAGCGCGAGCATATACAAGGAAAAAGAATGTCAGCAGAATCTGTTTTGAAATCAGATTTGATCCATCTAAGATCTTCATGATCTTGAGAATCAAATTTTTGCCTTACTGATGGGGATTTGCAACCTAAATATAGGGAGTTTATGTTTTCTGCAGTAGCTTTCTAGGATTTTTTTTCGTATTTTCTAGGAAAAGATCAAAAATGGAGACTTTGAATTTTGCTATTTGTCTGTTGATTTTTACTTTTGTTATGAGTAACTAAATCTTTCTTCTTGGTTGAAGGGAACCGCGTTATCATCTAGTATGTGTGATATTTCTTAATAAAGTTTGTTTCATTGATGAATATTGAGTTTCTTTTGAATTGCTTTTCATGATTGAATTGAATGATTTCTAGGGTGTGTAACTTGTAATTGATTTGTTTAATTTATAGCAAGATTTGTAGGATTTGACGTTTAGTTTTGCCAATATTAAAGTGAATCACACGTTAATATAGTAAACAATAATTAGATATAGAGGCACAAGAAGGGGGGGAGGGTTGAATTGTGTTAAACTTTTTGTTAACCCCTTTTTGAAAACTTCTTTCAAAAACTAGTTTGTTTTCCAGAACTG
>JANVCL010000006.1:7045827-7070003 GCA_026546855.1 Erythroxylum incrassatum | reverse complement strand
AATAATAATAATAATGATGATGATGATGATGATGATGATGATGATGATGATGATGATGATGATGATGATGATGATAATAACATAATTCAAAATTGTAAAATAAATATTGCAACAATTATCAAAT
This sequence comes from Erythroxylum incrassatum, assembly GCA_026546855.1. Lineage (NCBI taxonomy): Eukaryota > Viridiplantae > Streptophyta > Magnoliopsida > Malpighiales > Erythroxylaceae > Erythroxylum > Erythroxylum incrassatum. The sequence continues at coordinate 7,069,879 of JANVCL010000006.1, read as the reverse complement.
AATCAATGAATTACATCTACTAATCTTATTATACTATAGGGGCATTTCTGTCATTAAAACTATTTTTTGTTTCGTTCTCGGCAACCAAACATATTTTTGTACTCAGGACGAAGACAATTATCTCTGTTCTATCCTCCACAACCAAACATCTCACTGTTTTCAATTCTTGTTCTGTTCCGTCCTGTCCTGTTCCGTCCCGTCCCGTCCCTATTTGTTGAAGACGCTAACCAAACACAGCATTAGGGTACTTTAGTCTAGTTAATATTAACCCAAAATTGTTTAGTATTATGACTAAATAATAGCAATTAATTTTGAAATTCATTTTTAATTTTAAGGGTTATTTGATTATATATGTGTGAGGCATGTCTTTAATTAACTATTTGGCGGGGAAGGTTTTGTCTCATATGAAAATGAGACGTACAAGGGGTCGAAGAAAATTGGTGTTATATAAGCACGGGAGGTGCCAACTAAGGGCATCAATTCTTTTCCATGTTATTATAATATTCTTATGGATACCAATATATAATATTTCCTTGTTTTTTTATTACTATTCGTATGGTAGTTGAATTTTCTTATTAACGGATATTAGTTCTTAAAGTCGTAACTTTTGAAGTTACTAATAAATTGTAACTAGAGAGAAAAGGAAAGTTAATTTAATTAGTTAATTAATTATTATGAAGTTTAGGGATGTATGTTAGGAATAGTAAAAAGAGCCGAAATCGGGCTAGAATCAGACTTAGAAGGGTCAAGCTAGTAAAATCTGAATGGTCCAAATAAAATGATATAGTTTTGGTATAACTAAACTTATTGATCAAAATGACACATTTTAGGAGGTCAATTATTAAAAAAATTGAGTGCCTGGACTTATTGTCATCCTTGATATATTTGGGTTATTTGGTTTGAAAGTTAAACCACCGTTTACATAATGTATATTCTAATATATGTTATATAGACTTTACTTTTGGTATGATTTTGGGTAGTAATGTTCTTTTTTTTTGGGTATTCTTATAAGATTTGATACTCGAAATGAACTGAGTTATATTTTGTGTTAGATCTTGTTTCATCTTTTTTGAGGAAAATGAAGTAATTTGGAGAAGAATTGTAATAACCCATTTCTAGACTTAGCAAATTAAACTGCTAAATGAAGTCATATAAGTCATATCATATGAGAATATATAAAGCGTATTTCATTTACATGCATCATATTCGCATACATACATAAATCATAATTTAGAGATATTGTAAAGATAGTTTCTGCACTCAATTGAATTACTCCTGGGCATGAAAGATTTTAAATCTTTATGTTGTGATTTTGTGATTGTGAATTGATCATGTCTTGAATTTTGGTTTAATGGACTACAATTAGTGAATTGGAATTTATTATCACATTTGAATGATTGATGAAGTAATATGAGTATCTAGTATAGGAAAAATGTTGAATAGAAAGATAAATTGATACATGAAAATTTAGGTTGACTAGACCTATGAAATAGTAACACATGACATTAGTAATAGTGTGACACATGGCTTGATTAATGAGTGACAAATGGTGGCTAAAATGAGAGACAAATAATGGCTTAATTGGATGAAAAATGGCTTAGTGATTATGAGACAAATGGACTAATTATGGAGTGACAATTGGTAGCTTATAAAAGGAGACATGTAGCATGGGTCATTGTTTGACAAGTGTTTGGACAAGTGTCCAAACTCTCACCACACTCCAAACTCACAGCACATACGCAAAGGAAATACCATCTTTCTCTTGTTTTTGTTACATGCCATCTTATTCTCCCTTCTCATCACCGACTCACACACCCAACTTATACAACTTCGAGTTTTTCCAAAAATTCGACACTTTGCCAATTCAATATTATGTTGTCTTCATCTTGTTGTTGAAATCATCCAACTTCCCCTTTGTTCTTAGAGTTATACTTGCATACTTTGAAGGCTAGGTTAACGTGGAACTTGAGCTAAACAAGTAAGTAAAGTATTGATCTTTATGGAATGTTAATAGAAAGATTTTGATGATTAAACTGAGATGAGTGATATATAGGGTTGATGTTAAAGTTATGCTGGAATTTGATGAATGAATATATGGTTTCTGTTTCGTTTTTTATGCATGAAAATAATGGATTATATGGATGATTTTAGGATGGGATTTGAAGTATAATGAAGGTGAATTTATGTTAAATAAAGGTGTTAGTGTAGTGTTCTTGAAATGAGAAAGAATTAGGACTACATGTATGATAGTGAATGATAATTCTGTTTTGATTGTGATGCATGAAAGACTATGATTTATGAGTTATCAATTGAATGATTTTGAGTTGGAATTGGTGATCAAATTGATGAGGAAATGAACTATAATTTAGGTATGATCAATGGATTAGTATGATGGTGCTAAAATTTGAAAAAAAGATTGAAGGAAATGGATGGTGAATTGTTTGTTCACCCATTTCATGATCGTGGAAGCAGCATGAGCTCCTTCCCACGATCGTGGGAAATGCCTTGGAGAAGAAAAGTTTCTATTTTGTCTTTCCACGATTGTCGAAAGGTACCCACGATCATGGAAAATGCTTGAGAAGTGAAAAACTTTGTTTTGTGTGATTGTTGAACCAACTAAGGGTAAGTTACTTTACTTTGGTGTATAATTGGATTTGATTAAGGCTTAAAATGAACCTAGAAGGTTGTTTGATTGATTGATTAAGGGTTTGATAAGTTTAAGTTGATAAATGATGTTACAATTAAGGAATGGATTGTTTGATATCAATTTATATGAATTTGGGAAATAGGATTTGTTAAAGAAATGAAGGTGTTCTTATGAATGCAAATGTGATGTAAAGGATATAAGTCATGAATTACGTATGATTGAATGAAAATTGGGAAGTTTCGTGAGTATCGAATGTTAGGAAGTGATGGATAAATGTATGATTGAATGAATTTAAAGTAATAGAGATTTCTTAAGGCGTAGCATAATTGCAAACAAGTTACATACAAACTATAATGAATGAATGAGCAAGATTTGTGAATAAGGATACATACCCGAGGGAAAATCAATTGAGCATGCATTGAACATGACTTATATACATGTGTATGATTGGGTATTCATTTGATTAACAAGTTAGGAATGTATACATATGTGTGTGTATTGCATGATAAAGAAGCACAAATTGACCTATCGCATTCAAACATTGCCGGATTGTTAAGGCAATAACTATTTTGGACCATATTGTGTGTCAACCTAAATATTCTCTCACCATAATCTAGTTGCTTTATTTAAAATTCAGTTATTGAAATTTTATTCATGTAATTGTGTAAATTACGGACCATCAATTGTCCGAGAAGAGTGATATTCAGGAATGCATTGGAAGTGTTTTGTAAATGTATGTGAATATGAAAATATGTGTTTTCAACTGAATGTTGAATGTCGGATTTAGATCCAAAGAATGTGATATATGATTAGAATATATCAGATGTGAAATAATGAATGCGTCATATATGAATTGTTTCATCTCATTACATTGAAATGCATGAATAGATAAAGGAGTTGTGACCAGAGTGACCTAAGTGAAAAAGAGCTTAAAGCTCAAAAATGTGCACAAAGAGCGCAGGATTAGTTATCAATAAGCTCAGTAACTATAATAGGTATGGGAAAATATATAAAATGAGCCCGGTATCTACAACAGATGCGGGACAGTTAAATAGGCGTTTGGTCACAACAAAGTAAAAATGAAGTGGAGTCACATGTACATTTGCATATACATATCCTTACATTTATCCTGAAAATGATTGGAAAGAACCATTAATTGGTGTTGAATAGCGACATGAAATACTTGTGTACATGTCGATGATATGAATGATTAAGATGAGTGATGTGATGAATGAGAATTGATTTTAAATAATGTGATATATTTGTGAAATTGATTCTATACTTGTGATATTTGTGTTTTGACATGAGTGAGCACATCGATGATGGTTCATTCACTGAGTTCGCAAACTCATCAAAATTACAACGTTAATTTTCAGGTACTGGGGTAACTTAGCTTTTAAGGTAATCTAATAGCAGCCTAGTATTGTCTGTTTTAAAACCAAGAATGGCTCAAAGGTCTGGTCAGTTGATTCTGCAGCGTTTAGTCAGATTATTTTGGTCTAGTACCCTATTTTATGTTGTATATGTTGTATAAAGCTATGAACTATCACATATTATGTATTGTATAAACATCAATTTTGAATGTAATAAATGTTTATGTTTGTGAATCAAATGTAAAGAGTCTCAAAAGTTTTGGTAATTTAAATACATGGATTATAGAATGTAATGAAAATGTAAGCTTAATGAATTATATAAGGAAACTTAGTTCTTCGAAATGTTTATGTTCTATATGATGCCATGATAAGTTGATATGACTGCTTTAACATACCATTCTCAGAGGGTATATTCTCGGATAATCTATCGATGTTAGGGTATATGCATTATGGTAGTGTGGTGTTACAATAATTGAGCCGATTTCATGCAAATTTAGAAGATGTGAAGAAAGGTTCAAGAATACGACACTGTATTACTGAACATGTTCCATCATGTACGATTCTGCTTCTCCAAAAAATATTTCATCCAAGGAGTGTGACACTTACACGCTATCATGTTGAGGCTGTGTTCTAAAAAGGGAAATCCTGTTTCTCCTTGCACAGCCAACATGCCCCCATGTTCAACCTATGCCACCAATACAATGCCTATGTTGTCTCGTGTTTAACCCTATGTTGATAGTGTTGGTTTACATTAAAAAATCTATAATATGAGGCAAAATAGTATGGTGTATATATGGACACATATTAGGGTCTTGTTGGGCATAAAAATTAAATGTTTAATTTATTAAAAAAAGAAATTGTCGACAAAAAGGATTTTTTTTGCACAAATGAGTTTTAGAGTTAAAAGAGTCAAATACAAACTAATCAAAATAGCTAGAGATCAAGTGGAATGACTTTTTAGAAGAGGAGGATGGATTTCAACAAGACTCATCAAGAATTTAAAGATTCAAAGTATGAACTTGTTAAGTAAAAGATGATTATTAGGCAGGGAATGTTGAGAATACTCATATGTGAGTATCTCACATCAACAAAAGAGGAGAAAGAAGACTATTATATAAACCTAGTGGACTACTTTACATATTACCATTGATTTTAGGATAGAACCTCACTTGAGTTTATGTGTGGTCTAACTTTCCTCCTTATATGGGCCCATAGACTCATTATAAATTTAACATGGTATCAAAGTCAATGAAGATCTTGGTCTACTGTTTGCCTCAGAAGGGAGCCCATCATTTGAGCAATTAGAGAAAGATTTGAAGTTTGTATAGAGCAAGTGGCCCATCAATACTGTTTTTTCCAAGATGGGGCCTATTTGACCTCAATCAAAAGTCCAACCCTGATCAAAATTATTTACGTTTCTCTTCAGATTGTCTAAGTAAAAATGGACTCACATATGAGGGAGAGTGTTGAGAATACCCACATGTGAGTATCTCACGTCGAAGAAAGAGGGGAAATAAGACTAACATATAAGCCTAGCGGGTTACTCCACCTATTTTTAATTGGTTTTAGGATGGAACCTCACTTAGACTTATATGTGGTCTAACTTTTCTCCTCGTGTGGACTTATAGGTCTATTGCAAATTTAACATGTTGGGAATTAATTCAAGATTGTAAAGCTGTCAAATTTCCTTTTAAATAGTTCTTTATTTGTTTTTAATTTTATTTTGTAAGCCAGATTTATTGGTTGAAATCTCTATTTAACAGTTGTTGACTTTTTTTGTGTTTCGCCTATATAAGACAATCAAGTCATTATTTAATATATATAATAAAACAACTCCAGTGTTACATATTGTTTTACCATATACATGTTCTTCTATTTAAAAAAAAACTTATACGTGATATTAAAACTCTTAAAGATCTTAAGGGACCTATGAGTGATTAAGAGAGAATCTAACCAAAACATCCTTTATTTCCATGGCTTTCTTTAGCATATCATCTCTTTCACCCCCAACTTTCAACAGTGAAAATTATTAGGTATGGACTGTTAAAATAAAAGCTCACTTGAGAGGTCTCAATTTGTGGCAGTAGGTTGAAGGTGAAAGACATGTACTTCCTCTAGACAATAATCCTACACTCAATCAAATAAGAGCTCGCAAAAATGAAGAAGCTAAAGCCCTAAGAGCTTTATCTCAAATACATGTTGTTGCATCTTAGTTGATTTTCACAAGAATTATGACCTGTGAAATAGCTAAGGAAGCATGGTACATATTAAAGGAGCTATATCAAAGGAATGTTGTGACAAGGCGAATACAAGTCTTAAATCTCAAATGAGATTTTGAAATTCTTATATTGACTGAAAATGAGACAATTCAGGAATTCTCAGGTAAGCTCATGGTGGTGGTAAATAAAATCAAGTTGTTGGCTCTGAAGATGATGAAGATGAGAAGGAAGAAGATGAAGAAATCACCACAATATGAGCTTTACAACATAGCTTCTAACTATTAAAAAAAGAAGGAAATTAGGAGGCCACAAAGATTTAATAAAGATTGGTAGCATATGCTTTTTAACAATGACACAAAAATAAAAAAAATATTGATGAGCATTCTAAATACTTTGAAATTATTTCTTGTAACAATTTTGCTAAATGCTTAGTAGCTACGTATGAAGAGATTGAGTTCCTCTAGAAAAATGTCATTTGAAAGTTATTGAAATCACTTTTAAAGAAGAAGATCATTGGCTACACATGATTATTGATGAAATAAAACCAACGTTTTCAACATGAAAGATGCCAAGTGCAAGGCTTAATTTGTTATTCATATTGGGTATTATTGTTGTTGTTATTGTGACGCCATTAAGTTGACACATATGAATGTTAAAATATCTTTTCTAAATGGTGAACACGAAGAGAAAATCTACATGTAGCAATCCGAAGGTTTTGTTGTTGAAGTGAAAGAAGATCATGTTTACTTATTGAAAAAGTCTTTGTATAAGTTTAAATAGTCACCTAAATAGTAATGCAAAAGTGATATATGTGTTTTCTATTAGTAGCTGTGAAGATAGTTGAAAAATAAATTTACATTGTCTACTACAAATTTTGAGTATATAGTTATTGTAATAGCTTTCAAAGAATCTATTTGGTTGAGAGGATTGTTTATGAAACTCACCTTAATTCTAAAGTCGTTATGATTCATTATAATAACCAAAGTGGTATATCTTTAACTAAGGATAAAATATTTCATAAGAAGACAAAGCATGTCATCGAGATGTTATTTCTCGTTATGAAATTATAATAATAGATAAGATGACTAAGTCTCTTGCTATTTCGAAACTTAAATATTGCTTAAATTCAACTAAAATTGACTATATTTGAGATGCCATACATAAAATTTTAAAATTTACAACTAAAGTCAAGATAGTGACTTATGAGGTGTCCTTGAATTAATTATTTAATAATGAAAGTTGTCTTATATGAATACTATATACACAAAGTTAATATTATATACATTAATACAATATTTTTTTAATGTTTTCTCACTATTTATATGGAGGCCGGTAAATAAAATTTTCATGTTTTTTATCATTCATATGTTTAGGCATAGGTCTTAAACTTGAAATTATCAACTTCTAAAATTAAAGAAAGTTAATTTAATTATATAAAATTTGTATCTTGTTTTCTTTACTTTTTTAAATAAATAAATATTTATATGTGACTTTAAAACACTTTGTTCTTGATGATATGGTGGCATGTGAGTTAAGGGAAACACTAGCGAAGTAAACATCACCTGATCTTTTAACCACAAATTGGTGGTGCATGATCACACGTGAAGCTTCTGTTGTATCCAAGAGCATTTTACCTTATCGATTGGCCTTGACTACTCACGGACACATTGCTTTCCTCTTTTCTCATTCACCAAGTGGTTAGCAAAAAAGTTGATCCTAACCCACTAACAATCCACGCCTCTTTGAATCAATTAAGGCAAGGCGATACCAGTTTGTCTCCATTCCTCTTCTTTATGATGCCAAGTACACCGAACGTTCTTCATGATAAATCCATTTATCCTGGAAAAGTTGACTTCTGATTGTATTATTAAAAGGAAAAGATAGGTGTACCTACGGTTGTGTGTGTCCAGAACAAAAGCGTGCTTGGATTTGTGACTAGGTATCATGACGTTGGTGTTACAAATAATGGAGTTTCTGATTCTTGGAAACCTGAAATTGATACTGCATTTCCTGGTTTGAACAGGTTCGAAGAGAGGAAGATTGTAACATGTAATATAGACTTTATTACGTGTCATGAATCGTTCATAAAAGAGTAAAAAAATGAAAGAAATGCAGAATACTTGATTTCGGCTCAGTTCTAACTTTCAAAGTAGTCCACATGTCCCCACCCTAGCAAACTCGTCCCTCACTCGTGAGAGAATGGGCCGCATGAGGCGCCTGCAACGCGCCCATCACCCTGTGGAGCCACACGGGAGGGCACGCACTGATGGTGCAATCATCCTCTGACGGGAAGGACAATTTTTGGCAGTCTTGGGAGTCATTTTTTCCCCCCACTTTTTGGCTTGTTTTTAACCTTTTTTTATAATTAGTCTCACGTATACCACTTTCGTGTAATTATATACTTAAAAACTAAAAAATGAATCAAAAACTAACGAAACTAATGGATGAAATTTGAAAAAACCTTAGTTTCCGGTAACTCGATCTGTAACTGCTCTGATACCACGTGTAATACATAGCATATACCTTATTACATATTCTGAATCATTCATGAAATGGTAAAAAATGAAGGAAATGCAAAATATCTTATTTCGGTTCCAATCGAATTTTCAAAGCAGTTTTCCTGGCCAAAACGAGATCCAATCTTTTGGAATCTTCACGGGAATCGTTCACCGACACGTGGTTAACATCCTTCTACAGTTTTCTCAAAACGTAAGCTCTTAACAAATCAGAAAATTTATATGCTTGCGAATGATACGAGTAATTGCATGAGATCTTAACCTTTATATATAACTTTCATATCAGACTTTCCCATCACAGACCCGATATGGGTCTGTTTTGTTGTTACTTCTTAGTCCAGCTCATTCCATCCAAGTAAATATATGAATCCAAAACCTCATATGATTCGACCCCGCAAATTTTATATTTAATCTATTAATACTTCGACCTCATTGGTATTCGATTATACCTTTGATATTTGATATATAATTTTATTCAAAATAATAAATATAATATTTTTAAATATAGTAAAAGTTATCAAAAAGTAAAAAAAAAAGGCTCCAAATGACCAAAAAATGGATTTTAATTAACTTTAAAATTCGTAAACACTAATATTAAAGTATGCTACGGAAGTACTGGAGAAAGTGCTGTTACCTTTGACAAGCTTCTCGTGATTGGTCACTCGACACATGAAAAGAAAAGGCAGAGTCGAGCAATCGAATAGAACTATTAACATATTTCTTTTCAACGAGTGGACGACAATTTTAGATGGCCCATTGGAGGATTCAAATCTCCCTTGCTGCTTCTTGTAATGGCTAAAACACTGCATTTTGTGTGTTTACTTTTACTAGGTAAAGTGATGGGGTTGTGGGTATTCTTCAGGATCCCCTCTTTGAGAGGTGTTGGATCGATGACTTCTATTACCTTTTTTGAATGCACAAAACATTATTGCTTCAACCATTCAATTCTTTGGCCAGTATTGTTTGATTAATTTGTGGTGGAGACACAGGTGCCTATTCAAAATCAACTGCTGAGGTCGAGCTCGTCTATTGTATGTCAGTTTTTGTCTCAAGTTCAGAGAAATTTCCAAACAAAGCTCTCTTAAAGATATAAAAATAGTCCCGAAAATTTAAATTATTAATGTTTTAAAAATTGAGCCAAAAGTTAAGCAGTAAAATAAAATGTTTAAAATTTAAAACGTTTAATCCATATTACGCTATCACAAAGTCAACTAAAAATTGAATAAAATTAAAGAATTTAAAATATAATTATTCTTATTTATCAAATAATTTAAAATTTAATTAAAAAAGATATCATTAAATAAAAATTAATAGAATTATTTTAATTTATAACAACTTATTAATTTGTAAAAATTAACCGAAATTTTGATGGCTCAAAGTTTTTACAAACAAAATCAATTGAGTTTTTTAACGACCAGAAATTATCATTTTACTAGGGTTAAAAGCTTTGGAGGTTCACTTCTTTCTCATCTATAATTTGAACTCCTGAAAACTAATCTTCTTACATGCATTGTTGTATTGAAACAATAATCAGAAGATGTTCGTTTCCAGTTATATTATAGATCAAAACGATGCATGCTTTCCGTTAAGCTCTAAAGAATATCCTTATCAACTCAAACATGGCGAAGTTGTAATGATTGTCTCCGCCAATACTTGGATTCTTGTGGATCATTAGATATTTGTTCATTTGACTTCTAGTAAATTACAAACAAAACGAATGTCCCTCCCTCTTAATCATCCCTGTAATGGCTCTCTTCAGGCGGCGATAAAGACCCAAACCCATGACACATGTGATGGGGAAACATTAAGAGTTGATGGAGAGGACTTTGGTGATCAATGAAAAGAGGTAGATTAGTCCAATCACGCCATCATAACACATTACATGATGAAGAGACAAGTGATCGGAGAAGTTAGAAGTCATAGCAAATGATCTTCGAGACATTTGAGCTCCCACTAAAAGAGAGGGATACATCAAGATTCAAGAGTAATATATTCTTCCATCCTCATCTCCATAAATGGGTTCCGCACCTCTGCTTTCAATCTCAAACTTGCCAAGTTTTGATAGGATTAAACATCAACTACAAAGTTCCGAAGTGGTAAGTTGCCTTCCCAATAACTTATTGGGTTTGATTCGAATTTGTCCATTTCCTCATAAGTAAGAATTTACTTTTTATTGAATTTTTGTTAATTAATTGAGTTGAGTCGCTTATTTAATTTAAAAATTATTATTTAATTAAATAATTTATTTCAAATACATATTTAATAAATTACACATTAATAATTATAAGTTTTTATATTAAAAGGGATAATTTAAAAAAAATCAAATTTTACGATACTTGTAGTTTTAAAATGTTTTAATTTTGAATTTTTAACAACACATTAAATTACTGCTCTTTATTACGTAATTATTACATCAAACTCTTTCACTAAAATTATTTTATTAGTTATCTCACATCAAATAAGTACGCAAATCTCCCCCTCTCGAGTTAGTTTTTGGAGGTGAGTTACGCCTTTCTAATATGATGCCTAATTCACCTCCAAAAGTTAGCTCAAAAGGAGAGGTTTGCACACTATTACAAATTGTTGAATGCTCTCATACTTGTCTAATGTAAGATTCCTAACATATCCCTTCAGTTTAGAGTAGGGTTGGACATCTGATGGACATATTAGGTAAAGAGATAAAATTAGATACTACCCCAAATCATCGAGACAAACAGACTCTAATACTATAGTAGCTCAAAAGAGGAGATTTGCACGTTATTATAAATTGTTAAATGCTCTTATACTTATCCGATGTGAAAATCCTGACAAGTTACTTAATTCATTAATTTTGAGTTGACTTTTTTTAATTAAGATCTTATCGACATTTGAAACGTAAGGGAGAGAAGATGCATATCAGGTTTATTCTAATGATTACAAAGAAGGTGATTTTGAAAGATAAATTTGTGTTTCAACTCGCATGGGATATCTTTCGAAGACCAAATTGTTGTATTCCGAGTGTGTTAATACGAGGAACGTGGCTTGAGATATTGACTTTTGGGTCCCAGAACACTCACACGTAACCATTTTCGATACAACTCTCCAGCAATTTGGCACGTGGAAATTACGTGTTGTTATTGTAAAACACCCCTCAGATCAAGCTGTCATTTTGTTTTTTTTTTAGGTTTTATCTCTTGAAATTTTGCCAGAATTTAATTGTGTGACGAAATAGTACATAGGGAGGAAGTTGTAATGATCATTAAGCGATATAAAATATTTAATTTCCAGATCTGGCTTAGTTAGATTAGGACCTAATTGCCTACTCTTAGTCATCTGTCTCTTTCTTTTATAACAGAACATGTGACCTGTCCATGTTTTCCAATTATGGATGTAATAATAATAAGACAAATGTTCAATTTAGTCTGTAATTGTTTAAAAAATTAGACCGGAACTTAAATTGATAAGATAAAAAGTTCAACCGATACTAAATCAGACCGATTAAAGATTAAATAAAATTAAAAAAATTAAAAATATCTTTATCTATTAAAGAATTTGTAGTTTATTTATAGAAATAGATTATTAAATGAAAATCAATTGATCTATTTTAATTTATAAGAACTTATTAATTTATAAAAATTAACCGATTAATTAATTAAATAACTAGCTTTTAACAAGAACAACTATTAAAGTAAATCGAACATAAAAATTAAAAATCGAACCAAAAAGTTAAACGATTCAAGATTTTTACGCTTAATCCAGCTAAACCAATTTGATTTTTTAACGGTTGCTTATAATTTTACTAAATTTGTATTCACCAACTTAGATTTTATATATTACTCCCTCTGATTCATAATAAGTGTCTTTTTAGAAGAATTTTAATTATTCAAAATAAGTGTCGTTTGCGACTTTTTATGCATATTTATAATTTTATTTTCAAAATTACCCTTTAATTTCTCTCACATCTTAATTACACAGATTATATTTTTAAGACACTTTAATATGTAATTAATAAGGGTATATCAGATATTTCATTAACTTTCTTAATAAACGTGCATTCCTCTAAAACGATTCTTATTATGAATCGAAGGGAGTAGCTATTTGACAAGTCCTAAAACTTAATGAATGCTAAAACTGTATACTTTCAGTCTAGCTTCTGCCAGATCAGTTTCAAGGCTTTCCAAGGCACGTTCTGATCCTTTTTCTTAGGGATAGGGTCTAGCATAAGATGCTGTGGTCTTACTTCTTAGTACAGTTCATATGATTGTCACGTAAAATGTGAATCGTGACAGAAATTAAACAATGACCTCAAACTCCCATTATATACATCTTCGCTTCATCTTCTCGTCATTGTATGAAATAATATTTTGCTTGGTTTCAATGTACGTGTTTCGTAAGTCTAAAGTAAAAGAAAACCCCACGTTTAGAAGACTTAATGTATAATTAACATTGACAAACAGAGGATTGAAGACTGTTCACATTGTAATCATATAACATATTAACTACAATCTTATGCAACTCGCTGCTGCCTCAAATTGCCGTAAATTAGGCAGAACTTGACAAGCTCTTTATATACTTCGATATTTAAGTCTGCAGGCTTATCTAGTGGCTGTATCATCTTTCAAACGAATTGTCCAACTACATTTTTCTCTACATAGACCACAAATGCTCCCTTTTAAAGGATACGAACGAGTAATTATATCGTAATTTTAGACAACCAATTGGTCAAACACAGAATGTGGACGTAGAGATGCGTAGGCCACAAGTTTGTCAAGAGGACAATAATGATAAACGATCAAGGATGACTGCAGTAGGTGGGAAGCTTACTCGATTAATGGAATATTTGAGGTGCACTTAGAGGACATATGAGGAAATGCCAAAGAACACAAAAGTTCTGGGATGAGAAATTTTTGGTTAGATTTTCACATTTCAGTATTTCATTTCACAGTGAAAAAAAAATTGTTTTCCTTCACCAAACAGCGTTTTGAGGTTTTACTATACACAAAAAGTATTATCATAGAATTTTTATATACAAAAATAAAGTTGCTATGTCTTTCAAAAATTAAAAGGATCTATTAATATGATGACGAATGTATTATTTACATTTTGTAAGTGAAGTCGTTTGAACCATTCTGCTAATCTCCTAACTATAAGCTCATCCTACCTGATGTTTTTACTTGCTTACATCATCAACTAAATTTTTCCTTGTTGCAAGATTAAACTGAATCTAAGATAGACTGCAGCTGAACCTATGATATGTACAAGGAATCTATCCATCTTAGATAGTTATCCATTGATCATTTCAAAGCTACCTTTCGATAATTGTTTGGTTGTTCCTTTATCATGAGATGGCTCCTATAATGTTTGTGAGTGATTGTAAGTAGGAAGTTATTCTTTACATGCTTTGAGATTTAATTTACCTCTCAATTTAGAACTACTGCTCTCCACATTCTCATTTTAGCTTGATAGCCCTTATTACACTAGCTTTAAGGAACTTCCCACTCACTTTGGAGCATGATTTTTCTATATTCTCCATGCTCTTGTAATGTCTGGTCTTCATATCTTATCGAGAATAAGTACTGCTTTTGGACCAATTGCTTCGGGTTCTCCATTCTCTTGAAGCACATATTAATTCTTTCCTTCTAAATATTATGTATGGTTGTGCCATGCATGTGAGGTACACAATCTAATCTCCCTTAGTGCTCCCACTTCCCTCCACAAGTTAATTGAGACATTCTTCTACGTTGCTAGAATCTCTATTAATCTCACATAGATAGTACTTCAAATCTCAGTTGAGAACTGACACTCAGAAAGAAGATGTTTGGTGGACTTTGGGACACTCTTGCAAAGGTTGCAAGTATCATTCAAGTCTAGGAAACTTAATCTATCTACAGTTGGGAGCTTATATTTAACAATAAGCCATAATAAAATTGAAGACTTAGGGTAAGATTGAAGTTCCAAACCACCTTATGCCATCCTTTCAAATCCCCAACACCTCTTAGCCATTCCAAGCATGACTTGTTTGTGAAATAACCCAATGGGTTCCCCAACTATTTATATTTGTCTCTCCTGCTTTGATTAGGACTATAATTGGGGATTTAATGCATAATTGGTGAAGTATATTACACCATTGATCTCGATTTGTCAACATCTTTACTTTGAAATTAATAGAGTATAGATGTAATAGATCATGGAAAAGACTGAACCTAAAGATATGAACAATATTGCTTCAATTGATTTAGAAGAGAGAGGCTAATTCCCTATTACTAGTCACACATTTGAATCTATTTGCTAGTAGGTTCCTCAATTTCAATACTTGGCCTAGTCCCCAAGAGAAAGAAGGATTAATCTTCACTTTCATAAGCTCCTTCTATTTATGAAATAAGTGTTTATCTATGTAATCCACAAGGAGTATTTGTTCTCTATGTATCTTCACAATTTCTTCATCGTCAACCTTTTGTTACATAAACTGAATGAGACGATCCCTAAAACCTTTTCAACCTTTGATTTACCTAACACTACCCACTTTAGCTAGCCCTCTCCTATTACCTAATCCATTCCATAATTATCCCCTCATAATGTAATCCAATGTTTTGACCACCCTTTTTGTTAGAAATAAGTTGGATGACCAGTATATATGCATGGAACTTAACACTAATTTGATTAGAACCACTATACCTGCCTAAGTTAAATTTTTGTTACACTAACTCCCTAATTTTTTTTAACCTTTTATATTAAAGGAATACAAACCCTGAATTGAAGTCTTCTAGTAGATAGGGGCAATCCAAGATAGGTGAAAGGGGGGTTGATTTTCAATCTAGAAACATTAAAAAACCTCTAATATAATAGGCTTTAAATTATCAAAACAGAATGGTTCGAGAAAAAGGACTCTCTAAATACAGCTTTACTTTATGGAAAGCCCACCATCCAGTCTCGATTAACCATGTCCCTGCCAAGTTTCTTTTAGATGTGACACCTAGAGTATTGCTTATTGCTCCAAGTATAGAAGTATCCTTCAACCTTTAGATCTGCAACCTCAATCCTTTTAATATATTACTCGAATTGACTTAGGAAGTTTCTCAAGTATGGATTTTACTTCAACCTCTAATCTGAATAAAGTATTGTTGAATTCGTATAAACAAATGTATTGTGGTATTAATATGAATTGAATTGAGATTTTCCTATAGGTTTTCCCCATATAAAGTGTAGTTAGATATATAAAAAAAAGTTGTATTTGTCAAGCTACTTTCTTGTGAAAAGAAAAAAGTCAAATTTATCAACTAATCATTATATAAAATAATATTCACCTTTACCTTGCAAGTGTCATACCCCTAAATGATCCTACTAAAATGGTGATATTGATGGTTGGATAAAAAAGCCCAATTATTGGTGAACACATCTAGTTAAGACAAATTCTAAGGGTTGAATTTTGTTTCTATCATACTTATGATGTCTAGGTTAAAATCCTTCAAAACTAGTTTATTTTTTGGTAATTAATGCACCTAATTTCCAAGAAACAATTAATATGCTAAGAGGATGATAATTTTGGTCCCTTGGACAATATTTTCCTACCTATTTTCTTTCAAGTACTCCTAAATCCATCATCGTCCAGCTATTTAGGGTTAGAATAAGACAAGTGTTTTCTTCCTTATGTTCCTTGTGAGGATCACTTCTGCTCATGTCTACTCCTATTACTTTAATTATGGAAGGAATATTTTCTGGCTCAAAAAATTTCTTTCCCCTTTGAATTTCTATCCTTTAGGTAGTCCCTTGAACCATTGGTTGGCTGATCTAATGGATAACTAACTACTTTGGCTCCTTTTTCCTCTTCTGTTGATGTGTTCATCCTTATTGCTAATACTGCATAGTTATTTCAACCATATGTTACTCCCTTGGTGCCCTATGATTGAGTTTCCTTACCTTGGTCTTTAATTCCCATCAACTCATTATAATCACATTTCATGGATCTCTTTCTAGTGGGTTTCTAGATCTTATGTTTAAAGGTAGGTCTCCGTTGACAAGTGATTATAATCAAATCCTTATAGAGAGTATTTTCCCTTAGTCTTATTAATAAGATTGCATCTAGAAGCTCCTTATCCATGGCTACACACACACCCACCTATCCACACACCCACAAACCCACACTCTTACATAACCTATCCTTTTCCTTTGATTCATTTATGAATACAGGTCTCTCGATGAAACTTGCTAGCATACTTAATCCTTTAGTGAACCAATATTATAGGGGAACATTGTGCATGTTGATCCAAATAAGGACAATCTCAATCTTTATTTTGTCCATATTGATTCCTGATTTCTAGAATTATAGGAAAATAGGTGTAACCTTCTTATCTCTGCTTCAGTAGATAATTTGAACAAGAAGTTGTTTTCTTCTGACATAAGGATGTCTACTAACCATTTAATTATCCAATGTTTGAATGCCCATAATTGAATAACTTAAAAGGGAGGGCATTTTTTATGAAGAAACCAATCACAGTGGAGTTCCAATGTTTCACACTTACTTTCAACACTTCCACATCTGAATGCAACAAGTTCTCATCTCATTCCATAGTTAGGGATAGTATTTTAAAGAAGAGTCTAGGCTATCATTAACAACTTCCTTTTAAGAGAGTCAAGGACGAGGGTTCAGCTTAAGGTTACTATCCCCTATCTTTCCTAAAACTTGAGCTTGGTTAGATGGGGCTAGAGGAGATAGACAAATCTCAAAATTTAAACGAAGGGGTGGAAAGGTCATTATATTAAAGAATTAAATCTTCTAAGTTCTAACAGACATAACAAAAGAAAAGAAGTAGGGAGAAAAATAGAAAAGATTTGAAAACACAATTATCAAAATTATTTAAAAAGTGTAACAAAAGAAAAGAAGTAGGGAGAAAAATATAAAAGATTTGAAAACACAGTTATCAAAATTATTTAAAAAGTGTAAGAGAAGGAAAAATATAAAAAGAAAAAGATGTCCCTTAGTTCTAAAATCCATAATCTCTCACCAGCTTTAGGATGAAGGGGAGGACCAATTGACCAAGTAAGGGGGGATGAAAATGGTCAAGAAGTGGAAAAGAGGACAGCAAGCAAAGTTACCAGAATAAAGAACCTTAGGAGAAGAGAGGTAAGGAAAAGAATATAGAAGAGCCAAAAAATAAAACGAAAAAGAAAAACAAAAGGCTATAGGATAAGCGAAAGATATGGTGGAGGATAAGTAAGGCGGAGAGGAAAAGGGATGAATCATAGGTAAAGCAGGGATCATGGTAGACAAGACGAGTGAAAACTAGAAGATGAAGGAGAGGGAAAACAAAACATGGAAAAACATGTTTTCCACAATTGCTATATTCTACTGTAAAATTGTGGATTTGAATCATCTAAACTAATTAATATTTGGCCTACAACATATTGAGTTAGCAATTTAAACCCATTAGGATTCAGTTCAATTTGTTTTAGTTTGACTAAAAGTCAAATAGATGAGATCATATTGATCAAGTTTGTGGTTGGGTTAGGGTTTAAGGGATTGAACAAAGGTGTTATCCAAATGGTTCAACGCTCAATTAAAAATAACATCATTTTAAATAACATTTTTAAAAAGACATTATTTCATGCAATTTGAACAAGTTGGAGTCTTGACTTGGTCTTATGGCTTGAACAAATTCAAATATGAGTTCAAATCATGTAGTTCACATTTAATCTAATTTTAAATTAAATTCAAATTGTATTGTGAGAGGCTTAGGCATTACCCCCCATTAACATGCCTAACAACAACTTTCACTTTTTGTTGAAAGTCAATTTGTTGTAATTAGTATCATTTTTACTACTATAAGTCAATATCAATTGTAACTTTCTCTAAATCGTTAAAGATTTTTTATAATAGCAAAATCATTTTGTCGTATTTGTATTTAATATGCTTAATTATGAAGTAATTTTTCTTTGCTATTACAAGATTATTTTCATTTAGCAATATCATTATCTTAGTTGCCTCAAAATATCCTATTTAAGGCATCAAAAACAACTTTCTAACAACACATTTTTTTTGTTATCTCAACACTTTATCACATATTTTAAGCAACAATTGCATATAGATATACATACATAATATACATTTTTTACTAGTTTATGTTATACATACTACTAGTGATAATTAAAATTGTGTTAATTTTTAAATAAAATATTAATAAAATTATATTTATATATAAATGCATCATACGGCTAAGTAATGCAAGACTCTCCTATATTTTAATTAATTTTAAAATAATTTTCTTATTTTTTTTAAATCTCCAAAAATTCTTGTAGTTTTCATTTTCTACAAAACCCCTTTTAAATCTCTGTTAAAAAAAACAGTGTAACATATGTGAGATTTGAACATCACATATTAAACAATCAAATATTATTGATATGGTACATCAAATCAACTCTTAAACCCACCAAACTAATTAAACTCTACTCAAATTAATAATTTAAAAATAATTACAATAAATTATTAGTTTGGGTGGGTTTAATTAATTCATTTCAAGTTTAGGAATTGAATTCAACCATCATGTTAGCATAATTTAATTAGTTCATTTGTGATATTCATATCACATGTGTTTTGTTGTTATTTTTAAAATGAAATTAAGAAAAAAATTTGTAAAAAATTAAAAATGACAAAATTTTAATAATTTTAAATTATATTTTTTTATAGTTACTTAAATAACATGAAAGTCCGATGTTTTTACCCCACAGAATATCAGAAAACAGTCTATTTTCATACAAAGTATAAAAAAAACTGTAAAACAATCCATTTTACACAAAGTAAAAATATAAATTTATTATTTTACAAGCCCAATGTCACCTCTGATAAGAGAACGATAATTTCTTATGACTTTCTGCCATTCTGGTTTAGGTAGAGAATTTCCGTTCCCTCCTGCAATACCAAGAATAATCAGAATGTCAACTTGTTGAGTAATGCTTTCAAAGAGAGTATAAACTATCCAAATCAAAACAATAGATTAAGAAAAAGGATCTAACTTAATTGAAATAAAAGAGAAAAAAAGAGAAAGAAGAAGAAGAAGAAGCTAACATGATTATCTGAGATAATCGTGTTAGCATTTTCTAAATATCACTTTTTGCCACACAAAAAAAGAACATATAATTTCAATTTCTTTTTTGGGAAATAATATAATTTTAATTTTATTAATGAAGCCTTAAATTTCTTTAATTATTCAAATGAAATATTATTAATTTATTTATAATTAGATTGTAATCTTAATCATTTATGTCAAAATAGAATAACAGTAATTATAGTTCATATTAAAATCATAATAATGTACAGTATAAAATAATTGAATATTGAGAAAATGGCTTATTGGACTAATAATCAAAGCATATGAACTTTCTTTTTAGTTTTCTACTATATCCTATTATTATGTCATTATGTGCTACATACTTATAATTTATTGTAGCAACTTCCCTTTTAATTGGCTCTGCCAGAATTATCATGATGGTCATAAACTTGTTGCTACTTGCTACTCGTTTTTTACTTCCCTTCACTGTCAAAACCGGTCTACCGCTGCAGGTAGGAAAGTGACAACCGAAATTACTGATGACGTACATGCTTGGGCTGATTCCAAACTTACGGCATTCCAAATGGGGGTTGCATTCTACTAGATTGCATGTTGGATTGTTTGATTTTACACTGCAATTGCGTTCACTGTCATTTGGCATTGAAAAAAAAAATAACTTTGTAGTTGTAATTATACGCAATTATAGTATGTGATCTACGGTTCCGTTCTTCCAAGACGAGGTCAATAATTTAGAGGAAAAAAGAGTCGCTAACAAGATATTCTTTGCCTCTAGAAGAAATGGCAATAGAGAGGCATAAACCCTCAAAACTTGAAGACACATTGTAATTTCTGTCGTTCCGTTTGTCGATATCTAACTGATGGAAGCATGGCTTAATTAACCAAACCAAAACATGGCTCGAAGCTCAAAGCCATATGTTTGGTCACACACGTAATCGGGAATCTATCGTGTCATGTGTGAATAGCTTTCGATTACTGACTAACGAATTATACTAGATAAATTAATGGCTATTTGATGATAGCATTCGCTTAAATCTTTTGCAACTTGACGTTGGTTTTCGTATTTCAGCAAATGTATATTTATGCCATTAAGTTGATATTACTTAACAAAAACATCGGTTGTCTTCTGATCTGGCTTTATAATTGCACTAAAGTTTTATACTTTTGATTCCAAGTTTTTCATACTTAGGAAATACTCATCCTATGTAGTTTCCATGCACAGCTCAATTAAATTTGGGATCATACCAAGCCTTGCTGTAACATCACAGAAATGACAGGGTTTGGAATAGTTTATTAGCCCATAACTAGTACAAATAGTGGCTGTTCATTCAAATACAACATATCCGTCTTGCTATTAGGGAAAACTTGCCGCGTCCTGTTTACAGCTCCTTCATTTTCCATTCCAAGATGGCCGCTTATCCATATTATTATTCTCCTCCTCCGCCTACACCACTAGGTGTTCCATACAACCCATCACAGTCACCATGCTATTGCGAGTGCCGACCTCCAATATACAATGAGCCAGCACCATCCCAACATTTGCCAGCTTCACCAACACCACCACCAAAATCACCTTCATACGGGGCACAACCTCCGCCACCGCCTACTGGATCATCTCCAACTCCATCCAAAGGTCCAGTTGGGCCTCCGAAACCCCCTTCATATGGTCCAACACCACCAACACCTATCCCAGTTTCTTCAGTACCGAGCTTTCCACCATTTCACGGCCTCCCTCCTCCTGTTTATGATGCACCTCCGCCTTTTAACTCGGTACCACCGTCTTCTAACTTTGTGGCGCCACCTCGACCTCACGGTGGCAACCATACAAACGTGATCGTGGCGTGCGCTTCACTTGGTGGCGCATTCCTTCTGGCATTCTTATTGGTTGGACTTTTTTGCTTGGCCAAGAAGAAGAAGCCAATTTATGTTCCTGAAGCCCCAGCGTGTGTGGAAGAGCATGAAGTAATTCAAGAAACAATCACTACTGGACCATGTGGTGAACAAACAGTGGGGATTTGGATTGAAGATGATGTTCGAATTCATCAAGATGTGGCTGTTGCGGGTGGTGCCGGAAGCTCTTACGCTTCTCCTGCTGGATGTGAACCGGAACAATCCAGCATTCCGACGCATGGTCAAAGCCATTATAATTAGTGCTAAAGGTGCTGACTTATTTGGCACACTCATCTTCTGGTCAAGTAACGGGTCACCTTTATTTGCGGTGTCATGTGTATGTTATATGTTGCTTATTGGCTTAATTACGCTGTATTTCTAATAAGTTCCACAATAAAGTGTGAGTGGATTAGTTGTATTACGTATGTGAATAAGGAATATATTGGTAAAAATTGTAGCAGTTCCAAGAAAGATGTGCGAATGCTAATTTCGGCTGTCACGTCGGGGAATAGAATATGAAAGCAACAAATGTCTGATCAGATATTTAGTGGATCAACTAAAAAGAAGCTAATTAATAATCGAAAATCGAACTTGCAAAATTCAACTAAAAGTACTAACCGATATTTGTATATAATTCAACTGCTTAAGGACATACGAAGAGCGTGAGTATCTTTGTTTGGAGAAATTCATTGTGGATTAAGTCAAATTCAAGTTTCACCGTAAACAGTTAAAAAAACCTGAAGGATGTAATTCTGCAATATAGAGGTTCTGTCGCAGTTGTTTTGAACTAAATCTGACAGTTGCTTAATAGAAAGTAATTGTGTTCACAACTGGGAATTTTTTTCAAATTAAATCACAAGTAGAAAAATAAAATATGCAGCAAATAAATTAATAATCAAAATTTGTAACACAGTTCGATATATCCGATCTATGTCTGTTGAGCCCTCACCTAAGTTAATCAACTTTTATTGAAGTATAATAGTTTTATATAAGGTTTTATTGAGCCGAGATCACTCACTTTTTCACACTATCTACTCGTATTCACACCTATGAAAATATTTCACTCCCAATAGCAAGATCACCTCGTGCTAACTTTAATAAAGAACTTTTTATAACATTGAAAGAAGACAAAGAAAAAAAAATAAATTTCAAGTGATTAAAACAAGAATAGCGTAAACAAAGAGACACCTAAGTCAAAAGACACTCCTTTATATGTGCAGCCTCATCAACCGGAAACCATAGGAAGTTGTCCAACAAGAATTCTGTTATGAATTATCGAAATAATCTCTGAAGCATCTCATGCACAACAACCATAAAATCATCAAACGAACATCTATTTCATCACTGAAACATCTAAAAAATACAGCTGCAAGATTGATTAGTTTTTTGCACATTTTTTCTTACAAAAATGATGAAACAACATTCCAAATTATTCACACACAAGCAGAGAAATGCCACTACCAATGATTACTCAAATCACTAATAAATTTGTTGCATGCTTATTTATAACTAAGCATGTCTATCTCTAATAAATCCTATCTTCTCTAGGATTTTATTTCAAGTAGGAATGATTTCAAGAATCTCACACAAATTGAATATCCTATCATAATGATATATAAAATATATCAAACTTCAAATAATGCCCAAAATAATAAATTAGATGTCTTAACAATCTTCCTCTTTTGGCATTTGTCACATAAAAAAACTCCCCCTAAACATGATAAATGGAAATTCCCTTTGAATTGAACAATCATAATACCAGTTGTCAATTGTCACCAACAAAGCTATGAGTGCTAGATGAAAAATTTATAAACAAGAAAAGATCATATCTCCCCCTTAGGATAGAATAATGCCAAAACAAAGAATGCCTTCAATGCAATCATTTTCAGCGATTAAGAAAGCATAAAAATTAGTAGTAGGTGCAGCAGAAGAATCATAAACATATAGTGTAGCAGTAGAAGGCCAAGATGAAAATTTATCATCAGTCAAAACATTAGCCAACATATCATCACTTACATTAAAACTATCTGCATACAACTGATTAAGCTCATAAACCTTAAAAATAAATTCAACGAATTAGAATCAAACCTAATTAATCTCCACCTCACATAAACCATATGAATGCATAAAGTTGTATCATCCAATACTCCCCTATCTAAATTACAATAAAATTTTTGCACTAACTAGTATCAAAATATTATGGCAATAAATAATCATGTTGTTGGCCCCCAAAATTCTTCTTGAGGAATTAAACATGATTTAGATGAATTTTGAGGTGTTATGAATAAATGTTGGGAGTTAATTATTATGTTAGTAGGATTGATTTCATGGATTAAATTTAAGTGATAATGTTATAAGAATGAATAAG
>JANVCL010000006.1:6992329-7007132 GCA_026546855.1 Erythroxylum incrassatum | reverse complement strand
GCTAGGTTTAGGTCTTCACGTAGATCTTTATGTTTGCATGGGAGACTAATGCCTGATGGGCCGTGGACATGTGGAGATGGGCTTGGGCCTAGCACAGCCGACCCAACCAACTATCTTTTACTATATACATATGCAATTTCCTCTTATGCACTTATGAACAAGGATAAGTATTTCATCGCACCAAAAGTATATACTTTTTCTCCTTTTTCTTATAATTCCTTGTTTGTATCTCTAGTCATCTTAGCCTCTCCATTTTTCAAAGATACAAGTGTTCGTAGTTTTAGTAAAAGGCTTTGATAAGGCCTCTAAAATGATTATGCTTGTTGTGGAATCTTCAGAGGACCTTTGTGAATTTCATAACAATGTTGAGACATCGACTCTTGCAACTTAGGAAGGTTATAAGATAATTGCAAGCTCATGGAGTTTCATAACTTACTGGGTATCCACTGAATTTAATTGATCGAAAGTCAACATTTATTATTCCAATGGCAAGCGCATAGTTCTCACTTGTTTACTCAACACATGTCATACTAACTATAAAAAATTACAACAAAACATTATCATAAGATCAAAATATTGTTATATAATTGACTATACTTAATTCTTAAACTCTAAATCCTTTTTCACATATCATGTACAACTATATAACTTATTTGTAAAAATGGATGTAATCGTATAAATGAATTATTTTCTAATTATATTTGAACAATTTCAGTGAATATTTGAACTTCTTTTGTCAAGGCATACCATCTCACCAGCGATGGGGTAATCAAGTTTGAAAGTGATATCTTTAATTGCAAGAAGATTTTTCTTTGTTAGACAAGATCATCATATTGAGTAAAATAAAAATGTTTTGAAAACTAGAACGAATATCGAACCAGTCAAAAAAAAGTTTAAGGTTTAAAGGTTCAACCGATATTAAACCATTATAAATTTGGTATATAATAAATAAGAAGTAAAAATTATAAGAGTAAGTAAAAATAAAATATGCATCAATGTCTATTATTATATAATGAACTAATAATAAATCAAATTTGATAATTCAATCTAAATCTGGGTCTAATATAAAACTTAAAATAACAAAAAAAATCAAAATTGTATTTCTAAAGGAGATTGTGTCTCATCATTGTCGAAAGTTCCGAATTCTCCAAAAGACTTATGAACTTCACTTTCATCCAAAGGATTTGCATTAACTTCTTCTACTACATTCAAATAAATTACAAATTAATAATGTATTAAATTATTCTCAATTTTAAAATTGTAATAATTATATTTAAACTTAAATTAATAATGTATTAAATTATTCTCAATTTTAAAATTGTAATAATTATATTTAAACTTGAATATGATCAAAATAAGATATGAATTAACCATCAGTAGATGTCCCTAATTCATTCATTGTAACAAATGCATTTTCTTCATAAATAGCCTTTTCAAGTTCTTTATAATCAAGATCAGGTGATAGTTCTTATTCTTTAATCTAAAAATCAGTATGATGAATACAATCAATATCAACTAGTCATAAGTTCTCTTTTTACTAAACGCTCTGAATACATAATAGAAAAATTATAATGTCAATATTAAAAATAAAAAAAATGAAAAATAAAAACAAAGCTATAAAATATCTATTCTTCATTCTTAGATTACATTAAGTCTTTGATTTTTTGAATAATTTCGTTTCATTGAATGAATACGTTAAAAAATTCTCTAATTACATTCATAACCTGATGCAGAAGCTAATTGACTGAGTAATGTAATAGCGAGTTTTCTCAATATTGTTGCACTTTCACTAAATAGTCTCCACTACTTATTTGTATTTTAAATTAATAGTTATGAAAAATAAATATATATTTATTAATAATAAGTAAAGAATGAATTAAAAGTATAAAAACTTACCATGTAACTTTTTTTCAATCATAAGTTATCGCTTTGTTGATAATCTAGGAAAACTCTCTAAACCTTCACCATAGAATTTCATTTCGTTTTTCACTTGTGATTGCTCTTTAATAGAGAAAACACCTTTGCATTCAATCACTGAAACAAACCACCTATAATATTATTTGTACATGTGTATCCATTATATAAGCAATAAGGATTGAGAAAATAAGCTACTTAATGGATCCTTTGAGTAAAATGCTTATCCCATCATTGGTGAAGAATATCTATATAAGGCCTGTGCAATTTCTCCTTCCTTTAAAAAGATTTATAATTGTTTTGTGAGCTCTATATATATATGAATCCTCTGAGTAAAATGCTTATCCCATCGTTGGTCAAGAATATCAATATAAGGCTTATACAATTTCTCCTTCCTTTAAAAAGATTTACAACTATTTTGTGAGCTTTATATATATATATATCCCAAAGACGGCTTCTCATTTGAGTCAACAATCCTCAACAACCTTATAAGAGAAGCCACAATCTTCACAATGATTAAACAAGCTTCCCAAAATATATTATCTAGAATATTAGTTCAAACTTCTCTTCCTTTCACACTCCTTGATAACTTATGACTTGGAAAATGTTTACTTGTCCCAAATTTTGAGGCATTTGTTTATATTCATGAACACTTTTCAAAGTAATAAATGTAGTTCCAAACCTGGTAACAGTAGGATACACGATCTCAACCCAATCTTCTTGCTTTCTTAACCAAGATAAAAATGTGATATGATTATACTTTAAAATTGTGATCTTAGGTGCATGCGAAGAAATACTAGAAATATGGTCCATACCACAAATATCTTTTAAAATAAGATTTATACAATGGGTAGTGCATCGAGACCAATAACTATGTCTGTACTTTGATTGTAATAAGTACCCAACTGATACATAATTAGCTGCATTATCTGTAATAAAATGCACAACATTCTTTAGTCCAACTTACTTGACAATTTCATAAAATAATTTAGATAAAGCATTAGCACTTTTTACCATATCAGAAGCATCAACATACTTGATAAAATTTGTTCCAATATTATAATAAACTAAGAAATTAATCAAGATTCTTTATATTTAATTAGTCCATTCATTTGCCATAAGAGTGCATTATGTTAATTCTCAACTAAACATATATGTATCCACAATTAACTGACATTTCTTTTTTAAATCTTGAAGCAAAGGTACACGAATCTCATAATAAGAAGGTACCTTAAATCATGGACCTATCATTATTGTAGCATTTATTGCTTCTTGAAGATATGGTGAATTTAAAGCACTTAAAGGAATATATGAACTATAGAACCATCTAACCTGAGATCAAATCCTCTATTATAGTTAACCAGTTCTAACCATGTTTCATTAAATCTTATCCACATATTTATGCAGGGTCTACACGAATATGTGGACCAGATTAAAGGAAACATGGTTGGAACACCTTATCTGGAACAGGGTGCTCCAACCCATTTAGCCCATACTTTTTACATTATAAAACAACATCCTTATCAACCAAAACATTGTTTAGACTAGGTTGAGAGCTAAGAGTAGTTCTTAAAGGAAAATAAGAATATATATCAATAATAGCTTTCATTTTCCCTTTATTTAATAATTATGGTGCTTCATTATCTCCAAAAGATATATCATGGGCCTCTTTATTTTTCTTTTTCTTTTTTGACTTATTACTACAAATAATTTCCAATCCTCTCATATACATCAAATGGTACTTTGTTGCAAGAAAAAATATTCCCTTAACACCAACAAGATGTTCTTTCATTCTATAAATTTCTCTCCATTTAAATATTATATTGCAAAACATACAATTATATTAGATATTTCCATCAGATGCTTGAGAAGAAGAAAAATAATTTCATGCTAGATCAGACTTATCAAGAGTAAAGGATACTAAATTCATTGAATCTTTTATGATGATTATATATTCTCGATTATAATTTAACCTAAAAAATATGAGAAAATATTTTTGTTAGTTTTGAACAAAAATAAGCCACAAAATAACGAACCAAAGAAGAAAAATGAAATGAAAAGATAAAAGATAAAAGTCTGAAAATGAAAATACCCTTTAACTTTGTCTTTTTTATATCTAATATGATATTTGACTTAAATCACCACAACCAACAAAAGAAATAACAATAAAAAGGAGAATTAACTTGTGATCTTGATTCGAAGTATACACAGAAGAAACATAAAAGAGGTTGAAAAAGAATTGAAAAAATTAAAGAAAATCAATTCAAAAAGAAAACAGAGATTGAAATCTTATCGAATATTGAATAAATATAAAAGGTCACTTAAAAAGTTGAAGTATGATTAAATTTTAGTGTCCTTCTTTGAACATACTTATTTAAAACTTAAACATTACTTCTTATCATACTATTAAATTATTCTTAAAAAATTGTTTATCTATACTAAATTACCTATTAATAACTTTTTTAGAGTTCTTCTTTAAATATATTTCTTTAAAGTTTAAATATCACTCTTTGACACATTCTTAAATTATCCTAAACAAAATTACTTATCTATACTAAATTACTAATTAATAACTTTTTAATGTCCTTCTTTAAATTTAAATATCACTCTCTAACACATTCTTAAATTATCCTAAACAAAATTTATTATCTATACTAAATTACTAATTAGTAACTTTTTTAGTGTCCTTTAAATTTGAATACCACTCCTTAATGGATTCTGTATTGCAATAAAGTTGCATTATTTGCAAGTTGTCTACTATGAGGGAAATCAATCAAGCTTGAGCACTTCCTGCCAGCATTGGTTCTCTTGTCCGTCAGAATATGCTATATTTCTTCTTTCATTTTGTTAATAGTGGTAAAGCATTAACGTAGAATATGTATTTGTATACTGTATTAAGAAATGAAATACTAACAACCATGAAGAGCATGGGCAGGTTGTGCTCTATATATCGAATTAGGACCGCAAATGCTAGCCACGAAGTGCATGGACAGGTTGTGTTATTAAAAGAGTAGAGAAATAGCAAGTTGTTTAATGCATGCAATAATAAGTATCTCCACTGTTATAGCTAGCTTCTGGTGGATTGGACAATTATTGCTACTATGTTTATACATAACACCATCAAGTGCGGAGGACATATAATTAATGAACCAGTTGGACCGTAGCAACATTTAAAGTTTCGTACCGATTAGAAGGTATTATATTAATAAAAAATGGTACAAAATTTGTCTTGGAATCGGCGATTTTGCATGGTATCGTAACTCCCAACTCATACTTAAAATATTGGTTGGTAATGTAAATTTAAAAAAATAGGCCAACTATTCTAAATTTTTTTAATAAACAAAACAGAGAAAGCAATAACGAGTAAAATAATACGGCTTAGAGAGGATTAAAGAAACACTCACCTCAATGCCCCCATTGCAGGAGCTACAAGCGACAAGAATAGGGACAAGATGGGACTTGACGGCAACTTGGACAAGAACACTAAAGCCTTTAAGAGGAAGCTCAAATTCTTGAAACTTTTGATGAAATTGAGGTTGACTGTGATTTTGACGATTCTGCTCTCCTTAAACACCACTACTACGTTCTTGTTGATTCTTTGCTTCCTGTCCTCGTTATTCCTAGCAAGCCCCAAAAGCCAACGATCTTCTTAAAGAATCGTATTCTTAACAAAATCATTCAATACTCAACTGTAAAATGAATTAGAAAATCAGAGAAAGCAACAGAGTGAGAGAAAGATCAAATCTTTGTAAAGGGAAAGTATGGTGTTTTCTTATTATATTATAAAATGTGTGGAGTTTAGAGAAGAAATTTTGTAAATGGAGAATCAATGTACAGAGAGAGAAGAAAATGAGAAATGGAGATCCGTGTTTTAAAGCGTCTTTGTTAAAGATGACTTTTGCTATGCTTTTTCACTTCAATCCAAAGCTCATCAATTGCATCTCCAAATTTAGATTGTTTAATAATAATAATAATTATACATTAAATACAACTTAAAATTAATTTATTTTAATTTTTTATATAACAAAGTAATAATAAAAATTATTTTTTAAAATGAATAATTTAAAATTATTGTTTATGAACTAAAATTTATTTTTAAATTTATTTTAATTATTAAACCAAATTTTATTTGAAATTTAAATATTTTAAACATATTTTTAAATTTAATTATATTAATTAATAATTATTAAATTAATTTTATTGATTAAATAAAATTTTAAATTAAATTAAGTTATTTATAATTTTAGTAGTAATTAATTTTAATTTATTTAATATATATTATTAAATTAAATAATTTAAATTCTTCTTAATAATTAATATATTAAAGAATTAAATAATATATATTTAATTGATAGTAAATTAAATAATATTTTTTTTCAGTTTTTATTTCTAGTTGATTTTTTCTTCATCACGAACTCTTGTTATAAATTGTAATAGTTAGCGAGTTAAGGATCTTTATTGTTCTTTTTATTTGATGTTTTGAAGTAACTATTATTACTTATATGATGAAATTGTAATATTTCAAATAGTTTGTATGATTCTTAATTTTATACTTATATGATGATTAGATGAGTTTTTTATATTAGTTGTATAATATGTGAAAATTAATTTTAATAAAAATAAATAAATTATTGTTATTTTAAATTTTTATTATTATGTGTTTTGAAGATAGAGTTGAGGTAAAATTATGAAGTATATAGTATAATATATTAATAGACTATTTTTTAATTTTAAAAAATTTAAAATTATTTTATAAATTTAAGAAATTACGACCAATACGGATATAATATTATACCAAAATTGGATGTGGTATTGAACCGAAGTCGAATTTGACTTTTTATCCACCAAAATCTCTTATTCTCTTTTTCACATTCCCAACCTCCCATAATCCGGATTTCTGCAGACAGCAGACGTGCTATCCTTATAATGTGTTTTCCTCATGAATCACGTATGGTTGGCGCGTGATTGGTATTGATTAAGTCAGTCTAGGGATAATAGCATAACCCAAAAGTTAACATCATCAGTAATTAGGACACGAGTCTTCAAATGATAATCGATGTTATCTTTTTTCACAATCAATATCCCAAAAAGAAGATAGATGAGAAGTTGTTAGAAAAGGACTTTTATCTTTTCTTACTGCAATTGCATCCTCCATGCTGATAAATTTCTGCGCACTGATCAGCCCTTGCGTTGAAGCCATAACCTACGTACTATAGTTGAATTAAGGTCAATAACTTAATTGCATTGCTTATTTTCAAAATCCTTGCCAATAGTAAGCCACGATTAATTAATTAATTAGCAGTTTTCTTGTTAAATAAAGAAATTTTATTTAAATATTTTTATAATATTAATGATTATGAATATATATACCTACTAATTAATTATACAAATGACGGGAATGAATTAGTATCCGTTGTATATACGCCTTAAATTATGATATCTTGTATTTATTGAGTTGCTATTAGAACTATATATAATACTCAGTAAATTGGAAACTCTTTAAAAAATTGTTTAGGGATAAATATACTTCTTCATTATCTTTCCATTTTTTTCATTTATCACCCCTCAATTATTTGTTGGAGGTTCTCATATTATTCAACCGAGACTATCGTGAAGGGGGCTTTCGTTAAACTTTTAACCCTCAACTCTGGACTCGGAAGAAGGTTGTACATGCATAAACAATTTTTCTAACTCTTTTTGTCAAGGCCATATTCAGAAGTAACGTCTTGTAGTTCGAATATGTTGCGCTCTTCAGTATATTCCCGAAAATCCTGCTTATAACGAATCCCTTTCAGTTAATTTATAACTTTTTTGCTTGGTGATAAAAATTCATTCTAATAAGTGTGTTAGGATTGCGGATTGTCCTTATCAGTATTTCATTAAATTTATTTAAAATAATGCAGTTGACTAGTGACTTCATGCGACCCTTTCAGCTTTGTTTTGAAAAGTAAGTGCATGACATTTGTTAATTGGCTGGTAGAGTGGGAAATCTAATTTTTATGAACAAAGCTTTTTAGACTTTTTGACTGGTAGATTTTGTTTGTTTGGTTGGTTGTCTCCTTTTGCTTTCATCTCCATGCATCGCACGCAAAAGGAAGCACAAATTCTGAGATATGGTGCGGCCCACTGAAGCTAGTGCACGAGACGATGCCTTTTGGCTAGGCTTACTAGTGTTTGTATCAAGCTTTTCATAAATGAGAAAACTTAAGGTACCAAATCAGGCAGCCAATATCAACTTGGCATACACATTGCAGAGAAATGCCTAGCCTCAATGTCGTACATAAATTAGAAGCCATTAAGTGTATACTAAGCTTCAATTATTCAGAAATCAATTCAATAAAAACAATAATTATTATCATCTTATTGAGTTCTACCACTGTAAATCCAGCAATTTTACTTATGAATTTGGCGCTCGTATTTTTGACTTACTCGAAACATCGTAATTGAAATACATACAAATTCAAGCTCACACCTGTTCTTTTAAAAACCGAAAGCAATCATATTTTACGTGTAGACTGGTAGAGGTTGAACAGTAAGTGCACGTTTATAGACCGTTAGCCGCAACCATCAGAGTGGGTCTAATTGTGTCTCCCACAATGACAAAGTCACGTTGGCAAGTAATATTAATCTTTTTTGTCAGGATCTGCCTGATTGATCAAATTGATGTCAGTGACGGGCCCTCTTAATCAACTTTAAATGACGTCAAATATTGGATGTAATTGTGAGCTGTTTTTACAAATGATCTTTATTTTTTATTCAGGGGTGTGCATCTTTTCTTTATAGACTAGATAGAAAGTGGCTCAGGGGTTACTGCTGCACCACATTCTGTCTAGCGTTCAATCATGATCTGTTTTCCAAACGATGTTTTTATTGTAACTCACTCAACTGTAACAAATATTACGTGTCCTGTCATGTGTCATTATAAGTTTTTCTTCCTATTGCTCGGCATCTCTTCTTCAGACTATACTTTGAAAAGTACTCCACTTATAAATATGAGAACTGATCATTTGAAGACTTTTTATGTATAGTTGTAATCATCATACTTTGAATTAATTTTACCCTTATGTTTTTAATATTGTAAAGTGAAATTTTATACAAGACCTCTCACTTCATATATTTATTAGAATTAAATTCTAACAAATAGAAAAGACAAATCTAAATTGCTATTATAAAATTAAATTTCCCTGCGATTTTTTTACAACTAACAAGTCTTGATCTTCTATGTTAACTCCTATTTAAGATGGAAAAAGCTTTTAATGACATTTATCGAGGAACAATGTCTTTTTTGTGTGTGGGTAAGTCTGGGAGTAGATTAATGAATTATATAATATAACTAATAATTGTCTTTTCAAATTCATTGTTTTATCTTGATTGGAAAGATATGAACCTTCCAAAACTATTCCCTCAACCTAAAAGCACTATTATTTTAGAAACTTTAAGTTTAAATTAGTGACATATAAAATTAAATAATTCTTGTTATTTATTAAGATGGCTCACTTGAATTATAAAGTTTAAATATTGATAAATAGGATTTCGATTTGATATCTAAATGTCAATTCTTTATAATTTCAATTGAAGTATACTCTAATCCTAATTTATTAGATATGCAATTTAAATACTTAATTATGATTTTTTAAACTTTTATTAGTAAGAACAGACCAATTTCTTTGGTGTTTTTCATTTAAAGTCAGATTTTATGTTTTGATTAAACCACCCAGTATCTGATGTGATATGAGCAATCGACTCATTCAAATTTGAGCCAAACATAGCGACAAAGTTTTTTCTGACGTGACTCCAACTCAAAAGTTTGGTTAAGGACGAAGACGAAGAAACCCGTGCTTTTCCACTTCAGTACTCGTGGGTGGACTGATTTTGACAATTGATTGATGAATTCTTTCTCTTGGCTGTATGGGGCTGGTAGGCGAAAACTGAACTCCTAGCCTCAGTTATACCTTTCTTTTTCTTTTTGGTAAATTATACATTTCTTTTGTCTGTCTATTAATATTGACTTTAATAATCAGTGCAACGGTCGCGGAAATAATGATCAAGTAATTGGGTTAA
The DNA here is from genome assembly GCA_026546855.1 of Erythroxylum incrassatum. Lineage (NCBI taxonomy): Eukaryota > Viridiplantae > Streptophyta > Magnoliopsida > Malpighiales > Erythroxylaceae > Erythroxylum > Erythroxylum incrassatum. The sequence continues at coordinate 6,997,157 of JANVCL010000006.1, read as the reverse complement.
TACTTGATAATAAAAGATCAAGATTCAAAATTGTGTATGTCAATTATTTTTCTAAATTTTAAAACTTGTGTACGGTTTGATATGTTACATTTAATTAGTTGGTACTTAGGTATTCATGAAAGCAATGGCTTTGTCTTTCCTATTTCGAACGAGCTAAATTAGTTTAATAGTAAAAATTTGAATCAGTTAATTTTTTGGTTTGATTTAATTTAATAGTATTTATTATTAAAAATTAACTAAATATTTATTTATTTTTATAAATTATTCATTTTTAAACCCAAAATAACTTCCTTTTTAATTAAGTTTTATTTTTTAATAAATAATAATATTTTTCTCTAATCATTTTTCAAATTGTAAAATTTTATTTAATCTGTTCATCGATTTTATATGACAATTTAACACTCATTCAATCTTTTAAACATTATGTACGCTTACATTCAGAGATACCCACACATCTATATATACAGGTGTACAACGTGAAACACGGACAGCCTCGTTTCTCTTCCTTCCCTTCCCTTCCCTTATCCAGGCTCTCATGCACATCGGCTATCTTCTCTAATTCCTCTGGATCCCGAAGCTTGCAGTCTGAACTTCTTGCATAATTGGGAAGTCCATACTGAACATACACCACCTGTCACCCTCTAAAAGCTACAGGTGAACGTTCAGCTTTTTTCTATTCAACCTGATAATATATTGCACTACCACCGACTTCCAGTTCTGTTATTCATTTTAGAACGTAACTAATCAATTCATACATTTATTTTATTACATATTTTGATTGGCTGCAGAGAGCAAACTAAGTCGACCAGAGATGGACAATATTATCGAGTCAACAAACGTGCAAGTGACCGAAAAGGCACCAAAAATAATCAACCCCGCCATGAAAAGAGTCCTACTAACCCTGAGCTGCATTTTCCTTGTCGTCGGCGGTAGCGGTGCCCCATTGATTATTCGCCTCTACTACATACATGGTGGTGCAAGCATATGGCTCACTTGTTGGCTACAATCAGTTGGTTGGCCATTGCTTCTGATACCACTCGCTATTGGCTACTTCTATCGACGATCCAATAATCACAACAGTTGCATCTTCTATATTGATCTGCCTCTATTCCTCGCCGCCACGGTTCTTGGGCTTATGATGGGTGCAGACAACTATTTCTACTCTTATGGCTTTGGTCGTCTTCCTGTTTCAACAGCTTCTTTGATCATGTCCTCGCAGTTGGCTTTCGTTGCAGCATTTGCTTTCGTCATCGTCAAACAAAAGTTCACTCCATATTCTATAAATGCCGTCTTTTTGCTGACGTTAGCGTCTGGAGTGCTGGCTTTACATAGCAGTAGCGACAAGCCTAAAGGCGAAAGCAGCAAACAATATACTATCGGCTTTATTATGGCTCTAGCTGCCGCTATTTTATACGGTGTTACCATGCCTTTGATGGAGCTGACATACAGGAAATCCAGGCAAGAGATTACATACACTCTTGTAATGGAGATTCAAATGGTCATGGGATTGTTCGCTACCGTCCTATCCACTATAGGGATGATCGCTTCTAACGAGTTCAAGGTTTCCCTATGATCTCCTGAAATAATGTTCTTTCTTTATTAGTTTCTTAATGCTCTGCAGACTTTCTTTCTATTGCCAACTAGCGATAAGTTCTACTTGCTTTTGACATGAAAGTAATTAATTTACATATACAACTTAGGAACAGGATGGTCTAGAACAGGAGACGGTGGGATCCTAAAACGTCACATACTAAACACACAACTCTGCACCTCGGTTACGTCCTTCTAAATAAAGTTACAATTTTTAGTGAAATAGGTAAAACGTTATCTGTTACCCATTGAAGTACGAGGATTACTGGCACTAGCACACGCAATATTATTTTTAAATTGTATCCCTCAATTAAGTAAATAATTGAGACATTGCACGGTGCATGCGACTGGCAGATGAGATATTTAGTGCATTAGAACCAGACAATACATTGTTGTGTCGGCAGGGATGATAAGCGTGCAAAGAAACTTCAACTCCATGATGAAAATATGTGGTTTAAAATTGAACAATATATGAGGTGATATCAGTTAGAATAATGTTGATTGACTAAATAACTTCATCATCATAAAAATTTATAATTTTCAATTTTAGAATATTTGTTGAAAATATATCTTTTTATTTAACTCGCTCTTTCGTTCTTTTAACAATTTCACTGATAATAATGTTTATTATGTGTGCTTAACAGAGTATTGCTGAAGAAGCAAGGAATTTTGGGCTTGGAGAAACTAAGTATTATATGGTGATGGTGTGGACAGCGATAGTGTATCAGCTTGTGACGTTGGGAATAATGGGAGTTGTCTTCTACGGCTCCTCTATGTTCGGCGGTATACTAACTTCGTGCCTCCTTCCAGTAGTAGAGGTTCTAGCTGTCGTTTCTTTCCATGAAAAATTCCAAGCTGAGAAAGGTGTCTCCCTTGGACTCTCTCTTTGGGGCTTCGTTTCTTACTTCTACGGAGAGTTTCAAGAAAACAAGAAGGCTTGGAAGACAAGCGCTCTTTCCCCAGAAACTGAAATGCTTGAAGCTACTACTAGTCATGCAGCAACTTCTACTCCAAACTCAACGGAAAATGTCTAAAGAGAAGATCATCTCTGCATGATCAGTGATGATCAAGATAATAGATGCGGGTATTGCACAATATATAGGCATCATCGAAGAAATCTGTGACATATTCGATTTGGTTGTCTATCAGTATGAAAACATCCGACTTGTGTTTTGATTTATGTATATGTATCAAGCATTACTCGAGAGAGGGGTGAATTTTATAGTGGGAATTTTCAATTATGCACTAATTTCTTAATTTTATAAATCTGTTTTTTTTCAAGTTCAAGTAACAAACAACAAAATATAAAGAAATTAGATATAATATTTTTACGTGAAAATTTTCCCTGATTTGATAGAAAGAAAAAGTCATGACTAGGATTTTCAAACAATTATACTTATAAGATTTCAACCTTTAATAATATCCACGGAACGAGTTGATAGAACTTTACAACTATTATAAAAAGGGTTAGATAAGAAGTGTTAGCCTCTTGGAGCTTAAGCCTATTTATATTATATTTTAGATGTTTTAATTGAAATAAATTCTAATTTCAATTAAAAATTAAATAGTAAAATTAATCCTAATTAAATACTAATACATGACTAAATAAGACACAATATTTTATATTGGTCCTTATTTATTAAATATCTCATATTTAATCATTCTCAAACTTTATAAATAAGTCCCAATTGATTAAAATATCCTTTTTAGTTGATCTATTAGGTTCCTTAATATGTTGACGATGAATATAAATTATAATTATAAATTATATTTAGGATTAGATAAATCAAACTCCTTTAATTTATTTTTAATTATCTAATTAAGCCATTTATTTATAAAGATCAAGGTCGATATCTCGCAATGCATAATAACCACCTAAATATTTAGGAATGACAAAGTTGTTTTGACTAACCTTACCTTGATTGAAGATTTCTTGAATTAATACTAATCAAGAACAATAAAACATTCTTTCTAATCACTTTAGGATGATATACTAATCAAGAATAATAAAACATTCTCCCTAATCACTTTAGGATGATAAATCATGTATTGATCACTTACCATCTTCCATATAGTTCATGCTATATACAATGATTACCGACTGAGCTACCCTTGATTGGAATATGACATAAGTAGTATCAAAACATAAAAATTCTTATAAGAGATATTTTGGTGATTTTAAGTTAAAGAATCACTTCCAAATGGAATCATCATATGAGATCAGTTTAGTGAATTTATTCTCTAATAAATACCTGCACATTTGTTTAAGTATTTTTGTATTTTAGTTTATGAGGATGACTACTTCATTTATAAGAAAGAAATATAATATGTGTTAATCTTTTTATGCTATATTAATATACAGTTTTAATATAACAATGACTCGAAATAATTTAAGGATAATATGTAAATGTATTATAAATCTCATTATTATGATTTTATCATAATTTCATTTGTAATGTGTATTTATCTCATGAACTTTATCATATATATCTATGTATTAGATAAAGAATACCATTAAATAATTATGTCACTAAATAGAGTTAATAACACTCATAATGCACTAATTTTGTAACATCCCACCCCTGATGGGAAGGGTAGAATGGTAATTTGGAAAAATGTGAGAGGGTTTAAGATTTGTTTTGAAATATTCATGCACACCTGATTCATGAATAGTGAAATTGTACATGAAAATAATTGTATATGCATGCATGACATTTCCCGGTATTTGTGCCTAACTGTAATTTGGTTGTGAACAATGTGGTATTTGTGTTTGAAAAAATTTAATTTGAGTGATTCTTTGTTTGTTTTATATTTTAAGAGAATTTTAGAAATTCTTTTGAAATTTTTTGGGAAATTTTCCGGACCGAAAAAAATCGTAAAGTGGCGAACCGACTGGTTTTCGGTACCGAAAATTTCTGTCCAATGACACTAAAATATTGAGTACATGATTTTGGGATTATAATTGGAGCCATTGGAATTGAATGGGTCAAAGATTCATTTCATTAGGGTTTAATCTTATTAAATGACTTTTTGTCTTTTTCTTACTTACATGACAAGTGTCCAACTTCATTAATTATGCTTGTCTTTTGTTCCTCTCATTCTCGATTCTTCTTGGTTGAAAGTGTGAGATGAGCTTTTGAAACAAAAACATAAAGGGTGGCTTGGTTCTCTCCCATCCGAAACCTACTTCCTCTCCTTCTTCTTCATTGGTTTCTTCATCAACCCTAGCTAAATTACT
>JANVCL010000006.1:6953023-6976417 GCA_026546855.1 Erythroxylum incrassatum | reverse complement strand
GAAGAGCATTTCACCATCTGGGTAATGAATGGAGTGTTGTAGGTGCTTGGAGAAAGAATCTGCAGACACATTGCACACAAAAACAAACAGATATTCGTCAGCCCGTAAACCGAAAAGAGGTAAGAAAGAAAACAAGAGAATCATCTTGTTTGGGTTTCTACACTATAGCTGTGCGGGTCTCCCTCTCTAACCTCGATCTATCTCTATGTCATCTTAAATGGAAACAGAAGGAGACAAATCGTGAAAGACGTGAAATTTCAAAATCTGAACAAACCTCATATTGGAAAAATGCCAAGAAACCTGACCTTGAAATTCGTTTTTACTGGAGCGGATGGTGATTTCCGAGGCAAGCATGTGAGAGGCAACGAATCTCTTTATTTTTCTTTTTCTTTTTAAATCTCAACTCCTACTTGATAGATAAACAAGAAGAACCAGAGAATAATAAGAAGCTATGAACACCTACTTAGCTAATCGAAAGATGGTGAGCAGAGCAGCAAATTGGCGGGCGGGAAACACAAAAAGTGACGGTGGAGTATTTGGGGGGAGAGAGAGATGCTAAAAAACACAAAAAAGAGACAGTGGAGTATTTGGTAGAGAAGAAAGTGTTTTAATTTAAAAAAAAGGCAAACCTCTTTTTCGACGTTTTATTGTATAAAACGTCACTATTTCTATTTTGTAACATTTACCAATAAAACGTCGTAAAAAATATTACACATTTGTGACGTTTTATAAAACGTTACGAAAAATTTTTAACTTTTTCTGACGTTTTATAAACGTCGCGAAAAGACTTTACAATCTGAGTCGTTTTATTAATAAAACGTCGCAGATTACCTTATTTTTTTAATGTAAATTAGTGAAGTTGGGTCCACAAGGAACATTGTGGTAGGCATTTGGTAGTCTTAGCAACATTGAAGAGGTTTTTAATGTTGTAATTGATGTTTCATCGAAAAGGAATGTAAGAACCAATTAGGCAATGTCAAGTTAAACACCAGACCACGGTTCCCATACACTTCTCTAACCCTCTACCGAAAGATCATTGGACAAATATTCCTGTCGACTTTTTATAGAAGGATTAGTTAAGTGTACTTGTTACCAAGTGATTACCTAGCTGAGTCAGTACCACATGTATTCCTTGACATCTTCAAACTTTATGGAGTGCCGGAAACTATAACTAACGATCATTTAAGCGTATTTTGGCATAGTCTTGCAAGTAATATGACTTCATTTCTCATATTTCGCCGGTTAGCTGAAACTCTGAACTGCATTTTAGAAATATATTTAGGATGTATGACATATCGTACAAGGTGATATCAGTGGTTGTCTTTAGCGGTACAACACCTCATTCCTTTTGAAACTTTTATATATTTTTCCTCCTAACTTTCACGTACCCTACTTTACTGAAACCCCAAATTGTTAGCAATAGAACAAACATTTGAGAGATTGCCATATAAGTTTATCAATTCCATTTGCCGTGTGCTCAAAAGAGGATGAAACAACAAACTAAGAAGAAACTATGGGGACAAAATATTTGTAATACTGCAAATATATAAATAAACTTCAATGACATGGAGACAACCAGAAACAACCAGAAGTTATCTACACTCTTATATGGACCTTTAAAATAGTGGATAAGATGTTAAACTGATGTATAAGTTGAAGTTCCCTCCAGGTACCTTATGAACTCAATCATAATGTGTTTCATATATCTGAACCTTAAAAGAACATATTTCTTTCTCTACAGCTCCAATATTACTTCTACAACGTTACCTGTGAATTACTCGTGGAAACAAGGACAGCAACAATAAAGAGACCTTCGATTAGCTTGTATGGCGTGAAATATAATCAGTATATAGCCGACATCTGTTCTACCAACAGATATATATGGAACAAATTCTAAGCATACGGTCAAACAATCCAACCAACTCATTTTTTAGATCTAATTTTCTCAATCTGCTCTAGAATTCTCTTCTACATTTCTTTGAATCTTCTTCTTAAGTTCGTTCTTCGAGATTCACTCTTTTACCAAAATTTTTTGCAACAGTTATTATCTTTGTCGGCAAAAATAAAACAGATGGGAAGAAACAATAGAATTCAAAGTAGACAGCCTTGATTGAAAAAAACCAAAATTTTCATTATATTTAGAGCAGAGGGAAGTAACACATCCACTTTATAGAACGGTGCCAGCAAATAGTGTACTTGGTTTTTTTCAGAACTTCCCGACGTATCGATCTTAAAAAAGGAGAACTCCATGTCAGGCTTCCAGGAAGACAAGTTTCTTGCAAACTATATGCTGCATTTTTAGATTCCATCCTGCAGATATATCCACCCCACATAAGTATCTGTCAATCTTCGATACATGCATTAACAGATACATTAACATCTGACATCTTGTGCATGTAAAGCAGAGTCCAAGAGAGTGAGAGAAGAGCAGAGAAACTAGGCAGTGGCCTCTACTTCACCTGCACCTACTGGCCAGCAAATATAAATGTCAATAAGCAAAGCAATGGAACTAAACCCACCTATTCTATTTGTTGAGAACAACTTCCTTGTAAGTATCAAATATTTCTTACTTTCATAGAGGCATTTAATGCAACACAAAATGGAAGCCGAGTTTTCAAGCATCAAATTGATTTCATGACAAGAAGTAGATGTGTACAGATCGTTACCTGTTCTCCATTCTGAAACTGTTTCCTAAGACAAAGAACAGTGTATGAAAGGAATATAAGGTGGGAGAAGAAAGGGGAACAAAAATGCAGAATCATGTCTGGACCTTCGAGAAATCATGTCCAAATGCATGAACAAAGAGCATAAAACAATTTGATGACTAGATAGTGGGTATGAAATCTCTCCCGATTCAGTGTCAAGTGATTCATACCTTTTATTTACCGAATCAGCAGAGGCTGTGTATTGTATTCTCAAAAGTATATGTTTCACACTTCATAAAAGTCGTCATCAATCATTCTTCAGGTCAGGATTTTGTGCATGAACAGCAGTATTAGCATGATTAAGGAACATTCGAGCATAAGTCGAGGAGTCAAAATTTTTTCAAAAGTGTGCTGCCACCTGTAAGTTCAACCAGTAGACAGCTGCTCATAAAGCCTGTTATCATTCCATGAATATTTCATCATAGTCTGAATAAAGTTCTAATGAAATTCTCAACACATGCACTAAAAATGGACATATAAACACCAATCCAGTGGCAAATATTGGCAGGCCTTCAGAATCAAATCAATGCAGACACAAAGAACTGTCTACTAGACCTATAAAAAGTTAACATGCCAACTTTCAACAAAAGTTTCCAATACAAGATTATCACCAAAAAAAGGTTTCAGATGGAAGAGTGGTTACGACAGGCCTGCACATTACAACCAAAAAATCCAAGCACTTAAGAATCATTCACATTATCCAGCCCAATCTGGTTTAAGGCTTCCAATGAATGAAATAATTGCACAATTGACTTTTTAGGTTATGGTCCATACTCTGATGCAAACATGGTTATTGATTTCCTTAAAACTCTTTAAGATGTACCTGATTCTATCAGCATTACTCTTGCCACCAGAGTGCCAAAGTTAAATGAGAATCAAATCTGATCTAAGGCTGCTAATGTTAAATTAAGCAATAATAAAAGCCTACACTGGATTTAAGAAGCAGAAGCATAGGAAGTAGCCTAACAAATCTTGTACAAACCATAAATTGTAGCTAGAGAGAAGATGGAACCCTAACTGAATTTGTATAATCCTCTACAGAACAAAAGTTGCTGGGAAAAAAATGAGTAAGGTAACAGACAGATCTTGAACAATAAAAGCTTACCAATTTCCTTCAGAGGAGGTGGCACTTTCATTTTGTATCTCCTCCTTAGCAAGTTCTTCTAATATAGCACGCTGGCGTTCATTTATGGCACTAAAACCAGAATACATCACAAAAGGACAGTTTTTCAAGTTCATTTGATACACAAGCTGCATCCATAGTTTCCACAACTATTGCATACAAACATTTGGCACAGTTCTTTTTATGGCACTTAAAACACAAATATACCTTAGTTAACATCTACCAGAAAATTTTCTGGTCAGTCTTTAAATTCCGCAAAAGCTAAAAAGTATGAAACTATCATGAACGATAAAATGCTAAAAAACTCAGGGAACAACCAAGAGAACACTGACATCCAATATAGAAGTTATTCACTCAGCACCAATTTGGACATTCAAGATGGATGATTTAACAATCAAGGAATTTTTGGCCTTTTAGCAATTTGCATCATCCCATCTCATAATATCAAACAAGTAAACAAGAAAGTATGGAATAGGGGTTCACATGATTGAAAGATCAAAACCTATCAGCTTTCCTTCTTTGCTAAAATCATGTATGTGTAAACTCTTTTTACTTTTAATTTAGATCAAACGGCACGTACAGAAACTCTGGAACCACGCTCATCAAACTAAGCAGAAGCAAACAGAGTATAGCCAAAATGTAAGACATGACATCCATGGAGACAATGCCTTTTATAAAGTAACAAATAATAACATTATAGTTCTCTCGTGCTCACATTCAAAACCAAATCAAGGAGGACCAGATTACTAAGGAAATTGAAATAGAAAATCAGTGAAGAAGAGAAGCAGCTTACGTGGGGAAATTTACACGAAATCGCACATATTGATTACCATGATCTACAAGAAAACCATGCTTTGGCAGTCCTGTGAGAACATAAAATGCAAGAATGTTTTAAAGAGAAGTTACCAAAAGTAAATCACAGCAGGCCCTAGCATATGATCCAATAAATCACAACAGGCCCTAGCATATGATCCAATCAACCTTTTCCTCTTAAAACCACAACTTGTCCTGGCTGAACCCCTTTTGGTATCTGCATTTTCCATAACAATAATTTTGTTGTTTCAAGATTTCAACAAGTGAAACAACATGGACATAAGTAAAAATCATTACAGATAAAACATTACTTTTACTTGAGTCCTCCCGGACAAAGTTGGCACATCTACCTTACCACCAAGAATTGCCTGTGGAAGAAAAATGTAAGCCTTAATTTGCTATGCAAGTTAGTAGATAGGATCTTATCTATTATTTAAATGGTAGTTTCGAATTATTTGTTCTGTAATATATGGACTTTGCAGTTGAAAATCTACATAAATCAAGGTTATTGAGTATGACATAAAGAAGACAAACATTGACAATTTACAAAACTTGTTCATATTTACAAAACTTTATGCTTTGCTTTCTTCTTTCGTAGATACAAAGTGGGCCCCCCAAAGGAGGAAATTTTGGTGAATGATGCTAACTATGACGAGAATTTACAAAGCTGGTGTGTAGCATTTTAAATCAGATCGGTTTTGTTGTTTCCCTTCTCTGGTTAATTAGTATCTCATACATTTTTCTTTTCTACTGGACGCAATTATGATTGGCTTCAAATTGTGTTTGCTCATGATTGATTCGTTGCTCTTTAGTTGTCGAGATTCAGTTTGCAGTTTGCAGTCTTCATTGAACCATTAAAAGTTTTGAGTTCTTTTTGTTTTATAGTTTTCAATCTATATATATATGTATATATTAACTGTCTAGTACTATGTTTTAGTATTCTATAGAAACCTATTTTTTATTTATTCATACAAATTAGTCTCTGTCATTAGCCATTAGTCAGTTGCAAAGTAAGGTGTGAGGTGGTTATTATTGGTTCAATTTTTGAACCACCTAAACTTTGACTTGCTTGCTGTCGTTTATACTTGTGATTTTCATATCTGTTTATTGCATTGCTCATTTTGAACTTTAATATCATTCATTGTTTCTTTTCTCGAGCAATCTTAGAGTCATTTAGGGATTTGTTGGGTTTGTCTGTTATAGCTTGTGTTTGGCATTAAGGTAGTCTAATAATAAAGCAAGGATTAGTCTTTTAGTGAGTTTTGGGACTAGGAGAAGAAGATTTTAACATATTACAGATAGGTTCTTAGAACATCAGGACCCTTATAGGGAAATCAATGGAATTAGTGAAAATTTTAGACAAATAAAAATTTATATAGCGTGCATCCAAGAGATAGAGTGGATGAAGGTTAAAGTGAAAAAGATTAAAAAAGATTAATGAGTTCAAACTTTTTCAAGAAAAACAAAGATCACTTAGTGACTTTTAAGAGCAAAACCACAAAACTCAGATTGACTACTTCCTCATATGATGGAACGATCGACTTAGTTGCAAAGATTGCAAGATGATATCTAATGCTTGCTTGTTAATGTAGCATAAATTGTTGGTTATGGATCTTATAATTAAGGGTTGGAGGAAGAAGAGATATCATAGGAGGTGTCCCAAGTCAGATAGTAGAACATAAAAGGAGAAATGGTAGAACAACTTAAAGATAGAGTAGTATATGAAGAAGAATGAAAATTAGAAGAGGATGCTAACCAGATGTAAAAAAGAGTAGCATCTCTTTTAAGGAAAGCAATTAAAAAGATCTTAGGTGTTTTTAAAGTACCTGAGAGTAATGAGATGGAGTCTTTGTGGTAGAATGAAGATGTGCAAGAAAAGCTTAAAATAAAAAGAGTTGTCTATAAAACTCTATTGGATAGCACCATAAAGATAGAGAGGATAATTAATATAGAAAGTTACAAACTGATAAAGAAAAAGGTGAAGAAGATGGTCTTAAAAGCTAAAAGCAAAGCTTACAAGAAATTATACTAATGATTGGAAACTAAAGATGGAGAAAATGATATATTTAAGTTGGCGAAAGTTAAGTAAGAGATTTAGATTAAGTATGTTACATAAAAGATGAAGCAGAGCGAATACTCGTAGTTAAAAATGACATCAACATACTTCTATAACTTTTTTAATGAAGGCGTAGAGGACAATATCTCTGTAAGTTATCATAGCACGTCCAAGAGATATCCTAACTTTATTTGTTGTTGGCAGATCACAAGAGAAAAAATTAAAAAAGCTTTAAAGGAGATGGAAGAGTAAAAGGATAATGGGGTCTGATGAAATACCTATAGAAGTGTAGAAAAACCTAAACAAAGGGGGTCTTACTTTGCTTTTAGAGGGATACGTTAGAAATGAAGGGTTTTAAATTGAGCAGAACTAAGTCTGAGTATTTAGACTATAACTTTTCAGGTCATAAAATGACTTGCGATATGGAGGTAAAAATTGGTTCAAAAATTATATCAAAGAAATAATGTTTTAAATATTCAAGATCAATCATTCAAAGCAATAGAAAGATCAATGAAAGCATTATTCACCGTATTAGATCAGAGTGACTTAAATAGAGAAGTACATCAGGAATTTTATGAGAAAAAGATATCATTGAAGCTTAAAGGCAAATTTTATTGTGTAGTTCTATGGATAGAGTATTGGCCTATCAAACAGATACATAATCATAAGTTAATCATGGCAAAGATGAAGATGCTCCATTAGATGTGCAACGGTACTAGAAGAGATAAAGTTAAAAGTGTAATCGTAATAGATAATAAAAAATTAAGAGAGATAGGACTTAGGTGGTTTGAAAATGTTAAGATGAGACATCAAGATGCTTTAGTGAGACGATGCCAGCGGATTATATCTTAGGACTGTAAGAGAATTGAAAAGAAAGCCTAAGAAGAACTAGAGAGAGGTGATCAAGAATGATATGGCTCTGCTAAAACTTACCAAAAATGTGATCCTTAATAGAAAACTTTAGCGTACTAGGATATGGGTAAGGTATCTCAATAGAGAAGTCATCTTTCTCATAAATCTTTTAAACATTTTTATTTGAGCCTTATATCTTAGTATTTAACCTAAACATTTAATATTTAGTACTTTCTTAATTATTTAGCCTAACATTTACTTACTTAGCTCAAACATTTTCTTATAATGGTTTGTTTATTTTATTTATTTACTTGTCTGTCTTTCTTTGTGTATTTATTTTCGTTTTTATTTTTTATTTTTGTTCTTTACCTTGTTGTATATTTATTGCATTAATTATTTCATATTTATATTTGTACATATTTCATTATTTTATTAATGATTATTATTATCTTTTATGTCTGTCTATTTTTATTTTTATTTTTATTTTTCATTACTATTGCTTTATTATTGTAATATGTATCTTTTATTAATTTTTATTTTATATGTATTATTTTATACGAGTCTATCAGAAACACTCTCTATCGTTAAAGATAATGCTACATATTCCCAAACCTTGAATATCAACGAAACTTCTACTAGAATATTGTTGTTGTTTTTTACCGTAGAAGGGCCTAAGATAATACTAGTATGATTTCCATCTCAGATGTTGAAATCTCTAATCTAACAATCACAACGAACAAGCAAGAATAATCCATCAAGATAAAGAATCAATAATACGCCGAAAAACTCCAATTACTTCAGACAGGTTTTCTTAACATTTGATCAAGAAGCAATAATTTGGTTTAGGGATGGCAATGGGCAGCCTATGGGCTTAAATTCAAGTTTTTCAATAGGTTGGCCCATGCCTAGGCCGGCTCAAGGTCTAGCTATTCTAAATAAAACGATATCGTTTTACTTAGAAGAGTTAGGCCTTAAATTTTTACTTAGAAGAGTTGGGCCTTAAATAGGCTTTGGGCTGGGCAACCCAAGCCCGAACCCAATTAGAAAAAAAAAACGTTTTACACTTAATAATTAAAAAAAATTATATTAAAAAATTGATGTAGCTAGCCCATTGTCATCCCTAATTTGGTTTCATATTTTACAAACATTTAAGTCAAGCATCAATTTGACAAGCTTGTCCCTATTGGACATCCCATTACCAAGAACAACTCCAATCAATAGGGAAAGAGAACATGTCCAACTTAACATCACAAAGACATAATACTAGCAACTTTCTATTATGAGTTGATGCAAACTAAAAATGTCATTTTAATTTTCTTTAGCAAAAGGAGAATTATTTTAATTTTAATTTGTTGCTATTAGTTTAAGGTTTAATTCTTAATAAGATCCTCCACCTTAACATCACAAAGACATGATAGATATAATAATAAAACACTTTCTATTATAAGTTGATGCAGAATAAAAGATTATTTTAATTTTCTTTATTAGACAAGAGAATTATTTTGGTCTTAATTTGTCATTATTAGTTTAAGTTAAAATTTTTAAAGGAATAATAAGATCCTTATTGAATAATATTTTATTCTTATTTTAGAAGTTTAGATGGAATTCCTATTTCATTAATATTTGGATTTCAGGCCTTGTTCTATATATATGTTTATGTTATCAATGTTTAAGGAAGAAGATAAGACTAAATTTTTAGGTGTCAATTATCTAAGTGATTTCTAGATCTATCCGGCTATCCTTTATTTCAATTCCTTATTTTATTTTTTAATTTCCAGCCCTGAATTCAAACTTCTAGCAGAACTATTTTCATTTTATAAGTGCTTAACCAAATAGCTGCTATCACTGAGCACAAACAGCCAAAGCTTGAAACTAGCAAACATAAGATTCACGACAAAAGATTCAGTTAAAATTTTTAAGTTCAGTTCTCACTTGTGTAAAGCTAATATTAGTGTCTATATAAACATCTGCACCATCTCTGGTAAAGACGGGATCATCAGCAACCTACATTAAACATAACACATTAAAGTTAGTTCAAAGAGTAGATGATAGTAAAACTCTTAGAGCAACAACTATACCAACCGTCATTGAAGATGCGACTTCAATAAGACAGGCATCAGGATTTTATTTATCTAATAATGGAACATGGAATTAGGATCTGGGGCACATATAGCCTTTCTTAAGACTCAAAAATCTCCAAATAGCATAAGAACAGACAAGCAAGTCAGATTAAAATGTTTGAGTTATTAGGTTTGATATCATAGCAGCAAAAGAACAGTGAGGAGTATCATACATTGTGTTGCAAATGTAATATAAGCTCCTCAACAATTGTATCGGACAAATCCAAACCTCATTCCTTAGGGATTAAAATCTGCTTCTGGTATGTTAGGCAGCTATAAAATACATGTGCATCAATGGAAACAAACACTCTATATCAGATTCATTTATTGACATGGGATATAAAAACAATAAGTTTTAGATGCAGAAGAGGATATCCAACAGCTTTCTGTTTGATACTTGAGTCTCAAGAAAGTTAGATTATATTGATGAATGATGTCCAATCAAATTCATTCATAAGAAACTTATACTAGTTTATAATAAACGAGAGCAGGGAAAAGTTTCCAAGAAGTGAAATTGCACCTTTATGTTAATAAACAAATTGCCAGGTCGATTTCGCAGTCCCCCAGCATTGCCGGCTTCTGGTACACGTATAGTATCTCCAGAATCCACACCTAATTCATCCAGAAAAAAGCAAAGTATCTATTAGATGTCATAGATTACTTACAAGAACTTCTAATAAAAAGGTCATGCATAACATCAGCATCATACTGCCAGTGGCATATGAATGTAAAAGCATCCTAAATAAAGAAGCTTTTTTGTTACTCCATTCTATTTATGACCTCAATTTGGCCTTGCGCCACTCCAGATAATCTGTCACATATTTCTATTTTTCGAAAGGGTAGTTAAGTTAGAAAAAAGAACAGATATGCAGAAAGCCAAGTACTTGAAAAGCAAAACTTGTAGCATCATTATCCGAAACCTCTGACACAAATCTTTCAATTCTACATAGTTAGTAAATACAAGAAAAGTTCCTCATCATAAGTCACTGAAGGAAAAGAATTGCTTAGTCAAAATGATATTAACAAAAATAGTTCTCATCATCATTCTTTGACTTCATATCCAATGATTTCTCTTTTACGATAGGTAACTTATCAACTAGGGAATTTTTGGTATACCCATTTAACAAGGTTCCATCAGAAAAAGAGCAATTACAACCAACCTGCTGGTATTGTAACTTTGATTTCTTTGATGCCTTCAACCACACCTGATCCCTTGCACAACATGCAGTGTTCCTATCCCCAACAGTTACTCATCACAAACAGTTTATGAGAATAAATAAAAACCAGATAAAACTTTCATTGTGTGTCGGACCTTGATAACCTGGCCTGATCCTTTACAGGTGCTGCATGTTGCTGTAAATGGAGGAATTGTAACCTAACTCAAAACTTGAAATATCAGAAAAGGAACAAACATAAAATTGTGGAATAAAATTTCGGAGTCCCAGATAAAGAGGAGCCGAGCATAAAATAATTCTTTAATGGTGATTCACCCCACCATTAATATGGCCATACACCTTCAGAATACTTACTTTCCCCATGCCTCTACATGTAGGACAAACTCTTGCTTTTGCATCAATTGGATAGCCACGGCCATCTGCAGAATGGATGATAAGTGAACTACAAAAACAAATCATCTCTCATTTGAACCCTCAGGGCTAAAAAGGTGCACAAACATATTAGAGGAATTTAAGGATTTCATAAAGGTTTATGTGCCCAGAAAGTAATAATTTTACTCACCACAAGAATCACATGGTACATATGCCTCAAAAGATATGTTTTTGGTGCAAACCCTTGCAGCTTCAGAGAAAGACAGCGACACCTCCACCTATAAAGATTTCAAAATAATTTAAACAAGCTTTTAAGTTTGGAAGCAATGAGTATGAAACAAAGAAAAATTAAAGGGAAAAGGTTGACCTGAATGTCAGATGCAAACTGATTTATTTCATCTTCAAATATCTGTAAGCAACCAAATGAACTGGAATTTAAAAAAACTGCCATGCCATAGAAGCTTATCTCATCAACATGAAGCACAAAAGAGCTGTATCCAGAAGTACCTGGGAGAATATCTTTCGGAATGAATCAGAGAAATTACTGTTGTGAGAATATCTAAAACCCCCTGCATTACCAGCACCATATCTAAACTCTGATGCTCTATCAGCCCCGTATCCAAACTCCTCTGCAGTATCAGCTCCATATTCTACATTAGTTGAACCTCCAGACCGCTTCTTCATTAGTATGAGTACCAAGAATTCAGTTAGTTTAAAACCCAACAACAGGGAAAACAGAGCAAGTCCCTACAAATTACTAAACCGAAAATATGGAATGATTGATAAAGTCATAGAAATGGTGATTCTTACATTGTCATATTGTGCTCTCTTCTCAGAATCTTGCAGTGTCTGACATTACCATAAAAGTAATGAATATCATTGAGATAGATGATATGAACAATTAATCCAGATTTTAGTTTTCCACACACACACACACGCACAAACATATAATTTGCATTCTGAAGTAGCAGAAATCTATAATTTTGGAGTCTTGATGGAGCAGTAAAACGGAATGAAGAGCATAAGAAAACCAATAAAATGTGAATTCAATATGTGAGTAGTACGGACATCATAGGCTTCTCTAATCTCTTGAAATTTCCTCTTTGCAGAGGGATTATTTTTATTTGCATCTGGATGGTACTTCTTTGCAAGCTGCATGTAATGATCCAAAACACTAAACATAAGAATGCTTCACAAATGTATAAACTATCTGCAAAAGAGTATAACAGAAAGATTCTCCAAAGGATTTGATAGATAAACAATGTACACTTAGTGTGACGCCACTTTCAATCTCCCAGTTAGTGAACATGCAAAAGACAATAAGTACCGCTTACTGCCTTTTTCTTCCAGACATTTATTTCCTTTTCTTAATTGCGTGATCTTTACATTAAGATGGATCATAATTTTTAGAAAGCAGACTTAATCACAAACTCCACTTTGCCACTTATGGACTTGTCCATCTCATCTTTCACTCCTATTCTGCCGTCATTCTCATACCTCCCAAGATAACAGACATACGGAAAGAATGAAAATATCCGATCTAGCAATGTCGGAAAAGTAAAGCTCACTGAACGAAACGCCTTTTTAATCTCATCTCGACTGGCATTTTCAGGAACACCAAGAATTTCATAATAGGTTGGTTGTTTTGCCTCACAAGTTCCTGTGGCAAAAATTTCAAGAAAATTTTTTAATTCAAAGTCCCAGAAAAAGAGACGGAAATAAAAATCAAGTAAGTATTCAACCTTTGCAATACCTGAGCCATGAATTTGTCTATCTTTCATCAGCCACATTTGAATTCTTCCACAATCACTCCACTTACCGCTTGCAAAGCTGCAACTGTTCGGAACTTACCAAATACAAGAGGAAAACAACATCATGTGATAAGATAATGCGAGAGTGCAAGTTTCTTTTAACGTCAGACAAAATTTGCAGCATGCATATAGCTCACATCGGTCACGCAAAACATCTTGCCGCCATGTAGCAAATTCCCGAGCCGAAGCTCCTCGATCGACAACTGATTCCACCAGCAAATGCCGCCAGCACTGTAGAGAACAGGAAGAAGTCAAAACAGCATAACAGCAATTGAATCGAAGCATTCTGCTTGTTGTTGACTTACTTTTTCCACTACCCAACCACATCTCCTCATTTTAGAGTCTGAATTAAAAAGCTATGAAGAGTTACGGTTCTTAGCAATCCAGAACAGAAGAGAAAAGGAAGTGAAAGGAAGGTCGACGAGTCACTCGTGCTTGGCAAGAAAAGAATTTTCTGAAGTCAATAATTAAATTAATTAATTAAACGTTTACGGCGATATTACGGCGTCGTTTAGCCTGGAAGTTAATATCTTTTCCATGTCCCGCTCTTTTTCATTAAGAATTAGGGCGTCCACGGAAGCGAGACGGTGGCCGTTGCTCTGTCATGGCGATACGATCGCTAGTACACGGCGCCCGACGGTGAGCCTTCGTAATTATTTTCCTTTGTTAGTCTTTTGTTTGACTACTAACGTTGTTACTTAATTTCGTACCCAGCTCCGTGGAAGCCGGAATTTCACGGAGACTGATATGTACAGTGGCTGTGAACAGGAAAGGGTTGAGCCTTGAGAGTGAAATATTGAGATTAAGACATGAGATAAACCCATCTATGTTAATCCAGAGATGGGTGGCTAGTGGCTGCAAGCTCACAATCTACGAGCTCAGGAACATCACTAAACAGCTCCTCAAGTCCAGTCGCTTCAACGACGCTCTTGAGGTTTTGAAATGGATGGACGGTCATAGAAGTTTCTGCTATTCACCGGTGGATCATGCCATGAGAGTGGAATTGATGGTCAAGACGTGCAATTTAGGAGATGCTGAAGAGTATTTCAGGTTTTTACCTGATTCTGCTTCGCGGAAGGCTGCTGCTTTCCCTCTGCTTCGTGGTTATGTGAAAGAAAGAGACACTGGGAAAGCTGAAGATTTCATGAGTAATCTGAATGAGTTGGGGCTGATTGTCAGCCCTCATTTGTTTAACGAGATGATGAAGCTTTATATGGCTACATCTGAGTACAGGAAAGTGCCTGCTGTTATTCTGCAAACGAAGCAGAATCATATACCAAGAAACGTTCTTTCTTATAATCTTTGGTTGAGAGCTTGTGAGGAGCTATCTGGGATTGCTGAAGCAGAAGTGGTTTACCGAGAAATGATGGATGATGAAAATGTTCAAGTGGGTTGGAGTACCCTATCTACTTTGGCCAATATGTATATAAGGGCAGGTGCTTTTGAGAAAGCCTTTTCAGCACTTAGGTGTGCAGAGAAAAAGCTTTCTACCTGTAATCACCTTGGCTATTTCTTCATCATGACACAATATTCGTCGTTGAAGAACAAAGAGGGAGTTCTAAGGCTTTGGGATGCTTGTAAAGGAGTTGGTAGGAAAATGACTTGTGCTAATTATTTAAGGTTGTTGACGTGCTTGATAAAGGCAGATGGCCTTGTAGAGGCCGAGAGGATGTTCATGGAATGGGAGTCCAACTGTAGGAAGTATGATATTCGAGTCTCTAATGTTCTTCTAGGCGCATACATGAGGAATGGGATGATAGAAAAAGCTGAGTTATTTCACCTCTCCACATTGGAAAAAGGGGGGTGCCCAAATTATAAGACATGGGAGATTCTCATGGAGGGTTGGGTTAAAACCCAACGGATGGATAAAGTCATCAGTTCAATGAGAAATGCGTTTGCAAGGTTCCAACATTGTAATTGGAGGCCATCACATGGTATGTTACTGGCCATCGCAGAGAATCTTGAGAATCATCAGAAACTTGAGGATGCCAATTGCTATATTAAGGTTCTTCGTCATCATGGTATTGCAACTTTACCACTGTATAAAGTAATTCTTAGAATGCACATCCGGGCTGGTATATCTGCTCTGGACACCGTCAAAATGATGGAGAAGGATAATACGGAGATGGATGACGAGGCTTTGGCACTTGTTAGAAGCTCCTGCTCCAGCTAATCAGCAGTGTAGACATCTTCCATTATATGGATTGTTGAAGAGGATAGTAAGCAATTCTATAACTTATCTGGTATCCCTGTTTGTGGACCAGATACCAACGAGAGTAGCATCTAAGGTTGCAATTTGAGGAATCTGCAAATTCTGGAGCCAAAGGAAAACAAGTGAAGTTCAATCCTGAGGACTAAAATGACGCTGTTGTGATTTTTCACTTGAAATGGAGATCTACCAAGATTAAGTGGATTTATAACTGCGCTTCCTGGGCAAGGAAATGATGACAGAATTTATACCTTAGGACTTTAATTCTAGGTTTTAGACAAACCAAGCATCAAATTATGGGATTGATTCAATAGCAGTCAAGTATACGTCCATGTACCATGATCTACCTGTGCCATTCAACCCCCTACTAGCCAAATTAGCAGATATGTTCCCACCAATAGCTAAAGGTATACTTTCTCTCATACCCAACATGGTTCCTGCCTATGGGAACTTTAAGGAAATTGTTGAATGCGGAGGAATTACATGTCACTGCTTTCACCATATAAAACCTTGTGTGTCCCTTAACGACTCGGTTTAAAAAGTCTCTCACTACTCTTGAGTATACATATATATATAAACTCTCCGGAAGGCACACCCATTGGTTTGCGTCTGAAGAGTCACTTCTCCTATAGCAATTCTTCTTATGCTTGGGCTTGGCTTTGGCCTTCTTTGTAGCAACTTCGGTGTCCATTATTGTGATCATGCATTTGACTATGTTGGTGGCAAATGTGTTAACAGAACTTAGAAAGTTAAAGGTTGGACCTTCGTTACGGTTATCCTATGTTGATATCTTGTGTATAATATGAAAATATTAAGTGTTAGTTATTGGTTCAGGTGATAGTAGAGTTCCCGGTTACGATCACACTACCTTTTAATGCAACATACATTTGTATTCTACTAACCTTATCAATAACTAAGTTACATAAAAACCAGCCTTTAATAAACAGGAAGTAACGAGAAATATTTTATTGTTTCATATTTCAGAACTAAGGCTCCGATGTATGGAGATCAAAGAACTCCAGAAGCAATCCAGGTTTTGAGAACGCAGCTCTAAGTGGATGGAGCAGTTAATGTTTTGTGGAAGCCTCTGTTGTGCTCTAACAACCTGTCCAATGGAGGCAGGCATTGTTTGACGATGGGAAGTTCCAGAAAAAGTGCAAACCAAGCAGCAAGCAGAGGCATGGTCTCTTCGTCTATCAAGTTGACATCTGTAATCTGCTCAACTATTCGAGCCCAGATTCCTATCCATCCAGCAGCAACATCCACGAAGCCTATTGTTTCTCCTCCGAAGAATTGCTTCCCCTGGAGTGCACCTTCCAGAGTCTTGAGATGCTCTCGAGCCTCTTTTGCAGCCGTGGCTTTCTCTTCACCTTCTGTGACAAACGAACGCATAATTGGAGGGACGCACTGAATACAATAAACGATTATGCATCAGTTGATCATGAACTGTTTAATAAACCCTCAACACAAGATTCATTAAACCGTGACGGAACCAACCCTTTGAATTATGACTTCTATATCCACTATTTTGATATTCAAATTCGACCATGGAAGGATATGCAATCAGTTGTAGTATAGTATTTGACGTACGTAATAGTAATACCGCCATTGGCCATTCAGCTCTAATACGAAGATTCTAAAGCAAAAGGTTCACGCATACCTTCTCATCTGCAAATTTGGCCCAAAAGCGGGCTTCGGCCCTTTCATGGGGATCCTGAGGGAGGAGTGGATGTTGTTTCCACACATCGTTAATATACTCGATGATCACAAGAGACTCTGCTAATGGTTTACCTCCATGGACAAGGACTGGAACCTTTTTATGAACAGGGTTGTATTGTAGGAGCAGATTACTCTTTTCTGGAAGATGCTCTTCCACGTACTCGTATTCAACCTCTTTCAGCTTCAGAGCCCACTTAACTCTGATGGCGTAAGGACTAGCCCAGTAGCCGAACAAGGTTACCCCTTGAACCATTTTAATCTGTGTTTGCTGAATCCTTTCTGTGCAATGCTTATAATAGCCAAATAGCCGCCTGAATAAACTGTTTGATGATGGTCGCAAGGTCAGGTTCGTTGATTGATGATAATGACTGGAGCACAAAATCCTACCACACGCCACCGGTGCTCACAATAGTTGACTGAAAACATATCACTACTGATTCCCAGCTTCTTCCTATGCATTAGAAAGGTCATTGGTTACTCTTTCACGGAAATTTGTATTTATTCTCGTATTAAATAATAATCACAATTAATATGAAAAAAATTTATTTAATTATTATATAAATATAAAAGTAATCATAATTAATATGAAAAAAGACCATTTAATTACTATATAAATATAAAATTAAGAACAATATAAAGTATTTAAAATATTGTAATTTTATCATATAATAAATAATAATTACATCAAAAATATCAAATAGAAAGAATAATAAATATCCGTTACTTTCTAGCACTTACAATTTATAACAAGAGTTCATGTCAGATTGGCACTTGGGCTAAAAGATGCCCCGAACTATGTCCACGCTATCTAGTGCTATAAAATAGATTTGGAAAGACTACACTGGAGCACATCTCAGAAGCAAAGCTGCTAGACTTACACTCATGTGTACCATATACATGGTATGGAAGACTAGGAATGTTATACAGCTAAAGTTTGCTTCTACTACGAGCTTAGATGTAATTTCCAAAATTAAAACAGTTATGTATAGGATCTTATATAGATTATATCCCATGGAACTTATTACTTTTTGATATTTCAGATATACTGGGGAAAGTGATGTCTTTTTTATTATAATTTCTGATCAGGATAAGCCCCAAGGATCAATATACATATGTTCTTGATTCAATATACTATTTACCTTTCATTATAAAAAAAGAGGAGAAATAAAAACTTCAAATTTCGTTCAATCGGATACAGGATACCTACTATAAACTGCATTAACCTCAATTCTCATTTAGTACAAAATTCTCAACATTAAGAGAATTTTCATCTTTACCTTCATTTAAATTTATTGCACCAAATGACATGCCAATGTTAAATATCTTCTAAATCACTCTCATATATCAAACTCGATTCCTTAGAACCCCAATCCGAAAATATCGATATTATCAATGCAAATTAAATCTACTGAACTACTTGTTCTATTAAGAGTTCTAGTAAACAATAAAATTAAATTATTAAAAAATTATATATAACTTAATAATGATAATAACATACCTTTCCCAAAGATTTAAATTTTATCGAACAAAAACCAAGTCAAATCAATCTTTTGTGCTTTATTCTATTCCTTTTCTAAGAATGGATGAATTCAAAGCCTGTTGCACTCATACATTGACTTAGAATTTGAATCGCAAGCATTTGTAATTACGAAATATCACTTCTGAATTGATCACACCAAGAAACTATTAAGTCATAAGACAACAAAAAGAGCATTATAAACAAAATAAGTAATGATTAATTTTCAACAAGTAATAAAAGTGAAAAAATATATACTTGGATTAAGTTTTGCTCTTTGACGAATAGCAATTGGCATCCCAAAATCTCCAAAAGTCTATAAATCTTCACTTGTGAGCTTAGGAGATCTTGTATTATCTTATGGGAAATAACTGTTGTAATAGTTAATTAGTTAATAACATTCTTCTATTAACTTCAAGTTTCTTTATAAAACCTTATTTGAAATAGACAATAGGATTTTAAAATGTTTTAACTACAAACAACAGAGAATAAAGTAGTCTTTCTCATCTCTTGTTGATGATTGCAATATAAGATGTATACAAACAATACATATTTTTCATATTGGCCTTGATTGCTTCCTTCGTCCTCTTTATGATATCATAGAAATAACTTATTGTTACCTTTTTGTCACTATCAGCTATACGAAATATCTTCACCAAAAACTCACAAACTTAGATGAAAATTGACATTTATACAAAAATTCAATTTCTTCAAGTATAATTCTAGAACCCTCTAATCCAATATTAGACTTAGCATATTGAGATGTAACTCACTTATCACTTGTAAGCATTTGTTTCAAATCTTTCTTCATCATAATAAAACACTGAAGTGATAATAAATTTGTTACAAATTTTGTAATAGCAGAATATCACAAATTTCTACCATTGGTGAAATCCTTTCTCATTAAATTCAAGACCCATGATTGTAGATGAACTTGATCAATTTTTTTGGTTTCTCCATAATCTCATCAATAATAAGAAAATACCTAGCATCCCCTATATTTTTCATCATTAAGTTAATGCAATGTACAACACAAGGGGTCCAAAAAAGAATTATACTTACTTTGTAATCTTCTTCCAGCCGCTTTACATGCGGAATCATTTTTAGTAATAGAACTGAACAATATTTCTGATCCTACTTCATTCACAACTTCATCGAATATTTCAAATAAAGTATCAACATTCCTAAAAAGCTCAGATGCATCAATGCACATCAAAAATATTAAGCCCTTTGCAAAATAAACCAAAATATTAATAATAGACTCATGTCCCCTATTTGTCCAACCATCACACATGATTGAATACTTATAAGTAGCCCAAGTCATTCTTCTTTCATCCAAATAACTTTTAATTTTATAAACACAACTACTTAAAAGTTTAACTCTGTAGTCATCAATAGAAAGACTTTGTATCCTAGATCGTAAGAGGCTATAACATCTACTATAGGCTGATAATAATAAGATTGGAAAGCATTTAATGTTATACTTGAATCATGTCGTCATCTAGCCATTGCCACATCTACATTATAAGTCTCTTCTTTTGATTGTCAAACACTATGAATTAAAAGTCGAGCCCCGGGAGTTATGTGGTGTAAAAAAATACAACACCTGCCTTCTTTTCCTAACATTAGGTCCAAAAGAAACATTCACTTCTTGTTGGATGGAAACACAACCACGTTCAACATTTTCACTATCATCCTAAACACCAACAAACGAACTTCCTCTACTAATTTAATAATTCAATCTCTCTCTTCTATCTTTCTTGTGCTGATACTCTTCAGGTAAAATCTTCATTTGCCATTTCACATCAAAACTCATTTTTTACAAGATTCGACATCTCTTTTAACCTCAGCTACATGTTTCTAAAAAATTTAGTGATTCCTCCACCTTTCAAATACAACATAAGCCTAAGCTAGATCATTGTATCTTCTTGAAATGGTTGAATTATTAGGAGTACTTGAGCTTCCTTCCATTTATCTGTAAAAATAAATGAAGACATATGTCAAAATAAAAAACTCATAATTTCATTATCAACTACTATCACAAAATATGTATTATTTAACTTAAAAGTACAAACTAACACAATTATACGATACACATATGCATTTTATATAATATAACTCATTTTGTATTATTACATCTTTCAACAATAAACTAAAGACATACACTCACAACTATAACATATTCAACTTCAACCATAACTCATAACTATAAGTTTACAACTTACTTTATGTAATCACATAATTCAACTAATCAACTATAAACTATTTTTAATTATGTAATGCTTATAATTATTTTTTTCTTAACTAATTTTAATTAACAATATTACTAAAAACCTAATACCCAACTTTAATTTAATAATCTTTCATTCACCAATTTTAATCAACATTCTTAGTTTCTTACCTAAGTTAACTTCATAATGAAAAATAAACATATACTACACAATTTAATTTTATCCAACACAATTCACTAATAAGTTAAAAACCAACAATTTAGGTATTTAATATATACAATTACATCATTCAACCATAAACTAAAGACATATATTCACAACTATAACCTATTCACTTTTAACCATAACTCACAACTGAAGTGAATCACACGTTAATACAAAACTTATTATACCATATATAAATGCACAAGAAGGGGGGTTGAATTGTGTATTCTTTTTCGGTAATCCCCTTTGTAAACAAGTTCGTTAAAATGACCCTGTTCTTTTCACAAAAACTACTGAAAATTAAAGTTGTAAGATATTTTTAAAAACTTGTGTAAACTAGTAAGATCAAAAGTTAAGAGTTAAGAGAGAGATTGAGAGTTGAGAGATGTTAACACAATGATTTTTATACTGGTTCACCTCAAACCGTGGGCTACATCTAGTCCTCAAATATCTTTATGAGATTCCACTATCTCTCAAAATGTTACAAGTATTCTTTGTTTTTGAGCCTCTTCAGGTCTCTTACAATCAGTATTCTTTCACACTTAGCCTCTTCAGGCTATCTGCACTTCTTTCAACTAAAAGATAATTCAAGCTTTGTTACAGAAAAATAACTTTAGACTTTTCGCACAATAATTTCTCTCAAGAATTGCTAAGCTTTTTAATTTCACTAACTCCTGCAGTCTACAACTCCGACTCATATTTATAGCCTTCGTCTTCAACTGCTTCTTGATAACTGCTTCTTGATCTTTCAAGAATCAGTTATTCAGTTGAGTTCTGTAACTAACTTAGACTAATTTGTCATTTGACGTTCTTTGCTTCTTTCGTCTGCTTTCTTTCGTCTTCTTTGTTGCGTCTACTTTCTTTTGTCTACTTTCTGGCGTTTACTTTCTTTTGTCTACTTTCTTGGGTCTATTATTTCTTTGCTTCGCTTCCGTCTTCTTTTCATTTTAGCTTCCGTCTGCTTTTCTAATTTGCTTCCGTCTGCTTTTCATTTTGCTTCCATCCGCTTTTCATTTTACTTCCGTCTGCTTTTTTAATTTGCTTCCGTATACTTTTCTAATTTGCTTCCATCTGCTTTTCATTTTGCTTTCGTCTGCTTTTCTAATTTTTATTATTTGTTCCTCATCAAAATCATTAACATAAAGTCATTTTGATTTAACAATCTCCCCCTTTTTGATGATAACCAATAATCATATTTATAAAGTGAAAATCATATACAGATTATAACTTTCACCAATATTAGAAAACTAAGAACTTCAGAACTTTATCTTCTTGTGTTCTTTTTTTCATTTTTCCTCCCCCTATCTTTTCTTTCTTCTTTTCTCTACTTTTTTTTCTTTCTCCTTTCTTTTCTCCCCCTATTTTTTATTAATAAAAATGATTACGATCGAAAGTGCTTCAATATCTCCCTCATCATTTCCTTTATCTCCTTGATTTCTTTGCGTAGTTGAACTATTTCTGCTTGTAAATCCGTTAACGAGGCAGGTCAGTTATCATCCTTCTGTTGTGCTTCTTCAAAAGCAATTATAGTGTTATATGCATCTGAAGATGGAACACATCCTTCAATGATCTCTAGGGTAGGAGGTTGTACAGATAGGTTAGGTTCTGGAAAATCTAGATCATTAGGGATTGGTAGTCATGGAACTTGTCTTCCAAGTAGGGGTAGAACTTCTTCAATTGAAGATATATTAGAAAATGGTCTAATGTGCATAATCACCTTCACAAGGGACTCAATTATGCAAATAATATCTCCAAACTTAATAGTTTTGTGTTTCCCTTTAATAAGTGTGCCCCCCACTGGACAAGGTTCGTCGATTATGGAACAACTGCCACTATTCACTAGTTCTTGTGAGATGTGATGGGAAATGAAGGTTCCCGTCAACATCTGTAATTTGATCTATGCGTCTTACTTCATCTGCAATTTGATCTATTGACAAATCATCTATTACCCCTTTTGGGTATAATTTCTTCTTCCTTTTATTAGTATTGTGTACAATATGACACTTTGGTTGAATGTCAGGCACAACCTTTATCACAGTTCTGTCCGTGATTACTAAAATAGTGTGCGGTTGTTTTGTCATCTGTGTAGGGTATGGTTTTGTTCCTTCATGTCTCAAAAACCCATAGAAGTTCTTCTCTTCTTTATTCAACAGATGTGTTGTACAGTTATTTACCAGAATCGGTTGAAATTGAACATTCACTAACCTTTTTGGGGTTTCCTTGATAATTATGGAGTTACTCTTGTTCACAGGTTGAACTACTTCAGTCACTCTGATTCTCAAATCTTCTTTCCTCAGAAGTTGAGAGGTATTAACCTGTGCTGAACTGTGTTATGCTGATTTCTTCTTTTGAACGGTAGTGGGAGTTTCCTTCCTCTGACTGATTCTCTCCTTATTCCTTGCTTCAATCAGTCTTGGAGTCTTTTGAGGTTGCGATTTCTGCTTCTCAAACTCCAATTTTCTTTTTCTCTTGATCTCTTTAGCCTGTT
>JANVCL010000006.1:6913805-6924493 GCA_026546855.1 Erythroxylum incrassatum | reverse complement strand
ATTAATAAATATTATATAAAATATTAAAATAAATTTAAATAAAAATAATTTAATAGTAATAAAAATAAAAATATTTTTTTTAAGTTTTATTTAATTTATAATTATTATTAGTAATAAAATATTTATTATTATTTTAAAAACTTTGAAAGAAAAAGGGGGAAATGAGAGGAGGGAGGGAGGGAGGAAAATTTTGAAAATTTTTGAAAAAAGTCTCCCAATTCTTTAAAATTTTCGTTACCGGCCGATATTTTTCACTAATAACACTTATACTCGTGCCGGTACCAATTTCAAGCCGAAACGATACGTACTAATCAGTACGATACGGAATTCATAGCGATGCACGTTACACCAAAACTTGATCGAAGAATATGCTTTCATCCAATAGAAAAAATTGAAACGAACAGGAAAATATGCATTTAATAACGTAAAATTCTAGTCTCTTGCGACAATCCGTACGTACCTCGCGCGAGAATCGTGTCTTTAAAACAA
The DNA here is from genome assembly GCA_026546855.1 of Erythroxylum incrassatum. NCBI lineage: Eukaryota > Viridiplantae > Streptophyta > Magnoliopsida > Malpighiales > Erythroxylaceae > Erythroxylum > Erythroxylum incrassatum. Next base: position 6,924,004 of record JANVCL010000006.1, on the reverse strand, counting down.
AATCTAAAGTAAAGCTAAACTCGAGCAACAACGCAATAGCTGACCCTCACTTGTCGTTCCCAACCCCACCTGCACTGCGACACGCGCCTTCTGAGGCACTTAAAGATACTGAGCCATACATCACGTGAAGTGATCACAGGTCCGTGTCTTTACACGTGTCTCACATACTCAAATCTTCTGTAAGTTCAAGCTATCGGCGACTTGCCGAATTCCCCACATAGATTATTGTAGTGACGAAAATACTGGACGGTCCAGATCCCAAATCGCACGTTGGCTTTTATGTGTCGTTTCTTGGGAGATTATTTTTGCTTACTAAACTCCAAAGGCTCACCTGACTCACTCCTCCTTTTTCGTTTTTTCTTCTTTTGTGTGATCGATTTTCATTAGATCTTCTCAAAGGGTCGTCAAATCCGTTATCTCCTGGTTTATCTGGCCAAAATCAGTCGTCTAATATGCGTATTTGGAGTCTAGGTTTCTGTGTCCGTGAATTAGCTTATAAGGGTTCGTTCTTTGTTCGTTTCCGGTTGTATATTTGCCATTTGTTTCGCATCATCCCATTTCTTGGCGGGTAACCGATGGTTGGTTCGATGGTAAGTCGTTTATGTGGGTTTTTGTTTCCGGTTCCTTTTCGTTATTCTGGGAGGAAAAACAGGGGATTTGGTTTAGTTCTAGGTCTGTATGGGACTGGAGAGAGTTAGAAGATAGTGTTGAAAAGAATAGTGAAAGTTACATTTTGCTTTTGTTTAACTAAAGGTTGGGTAGGAAATTTATCTGATTTATGTTTGTGGTTTTTGGAGTGTCAATCCACGTTTAATCTGCTTGTGGTTTTAGGACCATAACTCAGAGGAGCTTTATGATGGGGGTAGAATGATACCCTCGTGGTTTCCTTATTTATATGATTTGTAGACTTGCCTATTTTGATTTGACGAGGAAGAAGAGGAAAGGAAGTGATACTGATGTGCGTGAGAATCTTCAAGAAGGATCAAAGTCTAACCAACATGCTAAATCAGCCAATTTTATCTCTCATTTTTCAGTTGAAGGTTACATTAGGCTAAATAAAAGGTATAAAGAAAATGCTGGCAATGAGCCGGTCAGTTCTTGCAAAAGTAGGTTTGCAGGCATTGCCACTGCCCCACATTATGTTGCTTCATCATCATCTGTGTCTCCTGGAAGAGGCCTCAAGAGAAAGATAGGATGTATAGATGTTGCTATTCAGGCGGACATAAATAAGAAGATCGAAGATGAATATGTCATGGGAGGCACAATTGGACGTGGTAAATTTGGGTCTGTTTGGTTGTGCAAATCCAAGGAAACTGGAGTAGAGTTTGCATGTAAGACTTTGTGCAAGGGTGAGGAGATAGTGCATAGGGAGGTGGAGGTAATGCAGCACTTATCTGTTCATCCTGGGGTTGTGACGTTGCGCGCCGTATATGAGGAAACAGAATGTTTTCATCTTGTGATGGAGCTGTGCTCGGGAGGACGCTTGATTGATAAGATGGCTGAGGAGGGACGATACTCAGAGCAACGAGCTGCTAATATATTTAAGGATGTGATGTTAGTAATTAAGTACTGTCATGATATGGGGGTTGTACATAGAGATCTAAAGCCAGAGAATATACTTTTAACAAGTTCAGGGAAGATAAAGCTTGCAGACTTTGGGCTGGCCATGAGAATTTCAAATGGTAAGTGAGACATTCTTTTCATTGATTTATTTGTTGTTCTCATCCAGGAAGGTGGCTGAACCTTTTACGTCAATAAACATGTGGCAGCCAATTCCATAATAAAATTATTGGTGTTTCCCTATATATGATTTTGTTGGTAGATAAAATGTACAATGCATTTGGAAAATTGGAGGATTTTTCCTTCTAAGAAAGCCTCTCTACCCTTGTTGTTTGTTTAAGGTTTCCCTTTTTTGTTTGGCGACCTAGACTTCATTGTTATCTTGACTTTATGTGTAGGATTGCTCTGTAATTGAACCTTAATGCAGGGTACATGGAGTAAAAAAATGAAAAAATGCAGAAGTGCTAGTTATAGTCCACATTTTCTCAGAATAATAGTTACTGTGGAAGATTCAAGTCCATTTTCTGGTTTATCAGATGGACTTTCCTCTTTGTTGATTTGATGCAACCTCTATATTTTACCACTTATGACTCAGTGCTTATGGGGGAATCAAACTGGGAGATCAGATGAATTAAGCATTGTTAAGTTTGTTCTTGTCTGGTTTAACATTATCATCTTTTTTCTTGGGAGTCATGCCCGTCTGTATAGCCTGAAAAGTTCTCTCCACAGTTTATTATCTCTCTGGTTTCAATCATCTCTTAAATTCTGAAATCTAATTTCCTCTTTTAAATGAGGTGCATCATTAATTATATCAAAAAGATCTTGCAGGTACAAGAAAAACTTTCAGGAACTTGTTCCTTGTTAATTATGAGCACCTATTTGCCCTTCAAAATTCTCCTATCGGTTTAAAGCTGCATTCACTTTATATTGCAGTTCAGAACTTGTCTGATTTAGCTGGGAGACCAGTATATGTTGCCCCAGAAGTTTTGGCTGGAAATTATTCTGAGAAGGTCGATATTTGGAGTGCTGGTGTCCTCTTACATAATCTTTTGGTTGGTGTTCTTCCATTCCAAAGAGTCTCAGTGGAGGCTGTTTTCGAGGCAATCAAGAACGTAAAACTTGACTTTAACAAAGGAATATGGGAACCAATCTCAAAGCCTGCTAGGGATCTAATGTCAAGAATGTTGACAAGGGATGTTTCAGCTAGGATAACTGCAGATGAAGTACTAAGTAAGCTCCTAAATTCCTAATGCTTGCAAACTTTAGATTTTGACTGAATAGTGTGCTTTTCAGTTTCACAAGGTTGAGAGCACTTGTTCCTGTGTGTACATGTTTGATTAAAATATTAAATGTGCTAACGCTTTATTGATCGTTCGAGCAAAAATATTTCTCACCCTTTGTGCACATTGTCATTTGTCCGTATTAATAGGTGATAATTGAATCTTTTCCACTACGTGGTGCTGACTTTTGCAGCTTTTTCGTATTTGTCATTGCTTTTCCTGAGATTCTGTGTTGTGAATCCAATTGTTGGACTGCTCAACTCCTTTGACATTTAGTTTCTTCTTTCTCCGGTAATGTAATAATTTTGTTGGGTGTCCTTATAGGACATCCATGGATTCTGTTCTACACAGAGCAGACATTAAAGACATCAATGAAATCAAAATCCAAGGACCATCTTGGAGCAACGCCTTCCTTACGTGCCATTTCACCTATAGGGGAATCGCATGGAAACAAGATAGCAGGTCTCTTTCTTGGTGGATACTTGAGGCCAGAATCTTTTTCCTATAGTTTAAGCTGCGAGTATGAAGAGCAGGATGAATGCGGTTTAGTTGATGCCCTCGCAGTGGCAATTTCACATGTGAGGATTTCAGAGCCCAAGAGGAGCAGACTTTGCGGGCCCACAGGCCGAGTAGAGCAACAGCGTTCATCAAATCTGACGACTTCTAATCTCTGTAGAGCATGTTGATCCTGCTAATGTACTGATGTCAATATCAAACATCATTATCTCCGCTAGTTTTTTAGAGCTGGGGATTTCAAATTAACAAGGCCTCGGTGCAATTGGAAGTGGACAAGAGATATTCGCGCCGTCTGGTAAATATGGTGTCATTTCCTTTCCAAGTAGAGTAACTTCATGTGTTTGGTTCCTTCTTCTCACTGAATGTAATAACATTTCTGACCCAACAAGGTGAGAATATTGATGTACAGAATTGATTAATAGATACTGCAGAACCGATGTTCTTCTCTTGTGGTTTTCCTCCCGGAGAATCAGTGGTACCGTCAATATTGGACCATAAGGTAATTTTCTTTGGCGTTTTCTTTACTACTCTCGCCCATGCAATCTCAAGATAAGCATAGCTTTCTGCAACTTGCATTTTGAATAAAGATGTGAGATCTATGGATGTGAAAAGAGCCTCAAGGCTTCAAACCTTCAAGAATCAGTGACTCTTCTCCCTCTCGCCTAAACTGCCATTAAAGGGAGCACCTGGCTGTGAGCTTGACGAGTACACCTGCGATGAAAACGAAGCTGAATGCCTCTATTTCCCATCAGAAGCATCAAAGGGACGTCTTACTTTATCTCAGTCTCAGCTGGCGTGACTGTTTTGATGACGTGACGAATTCATGTCCCTTGGCATGGCCTGAATGTCTTTCAGACTCTGCCACGCTTATGGAGGGCTTGATCTTTTTTGGGACACGTAGTACCATGATTACACAAATCCGTGAATGGATAATTTGCTTCTTTTGTTGCTTGGTCTGTAAAGAAGCAGTGCCTAAGACCAACAGGCTGTAGATGGGGTCTTGGCTGAGTCTAAATTTTTTGTCTAATATTATAATATCTTATTGTATTCAATAAATCTTAACCATTTATTTATGTGAGTTTCGCATTAGGTCTGCGTAGGTTTCACAAAATAAATAACTAAGATTTTATGAGATAGAATAAAACAGAGTAATATTGGACAGAGAATTTAAACGCGCTTTAACTAGAACATTTATGAAAGCCAACTTTAGAGAAGTTGAAGATATAAAGTTTTAGGTGCCTTACTGCATTGTGAAGGTTATTCTGATGAGACACAAGCTTATAATTTTTGATCTATTAAGATCTAAAACTTGAAGCTTTTTTTTGGCACAAATAATTATGAAAGCTGACTTTATTGATGGGGGAGAGGTTCAAAGGATGCAACAGCTTTTTAAATATAAGATGGACTTTGTTGATTAGTTCAAAATTAACTTATATAAATAGAGATAACATGGAAATATATTTGTTTTGTTATCATTTTCTATTTAAGTTGTTGAAGACTTCAACCAAAATGGACAATCGTTGAACAAGTTATTGAAACTCTTGATCGATTTTAACAAAAGTTATTGAAACTCTTGATCGATTTTAACAAAAGTTATTGAAATCCTTTTTTAATGTACGAATGTGTTATTGTATTAGAAAAATACTGTATATTCGTATTACTTTAGTTGGTTCAAGAGACCTAATAGTTATTTATAATAAGCTTATTAGATATTGCTATAATAAGTTCAATAAGAACCCATTATCATTGCATTTACTAGATTTAAACTTAATTAGATAATTTATTCTCTCATATTATATTTAAACCAAATTAAAATTTAATTTTCTTAATCTAAAATTTGAAAACTAGTACTTAATAAATGTCCAATAGAAATAAATTATCAATACTCTCCTTATTTGAGAAATATTAATCACTATATTTGTAATAAAGAAAAATAAAAAGGCTAAGAGAATAAAAAATGTTTTATTGGTTGACCTTTATAAAACATTTGATTTAAAGATAATCGAAGTCTATTATTCAATCCGATAAGGCTTTACACAGATCTAATACAATCACTCGTTTTATGACCATGGTACTATGAATGAGGAAATGAAATTTGACAAAAAAGTGGTACCTGAATAATTTATAATGTTCCATGTTTTGTTTATAATCTCAAATTCTCTAAATTTTATGCTAAATGCATTAGAGAAAATCTCTTATATCCCGTGTATCTCATAATATGTCAATATCCGGAGATACCTTAATGTCTCAAAAGAAATAAAATCATAGTCAATTTGTATATATGCCTAATAAGCTTTAATATGTTTAAATTTGACACAAACTTTAAGATTTGCTCTTGTATTATAGTGCAAAATAATATGTATAACTAAGAACCACATGATGATTTTCAATATATATAAACAATGAAATCCATATATAGAGCAAATATACAATCATCTCTAATAGTGTCAAATGACTTCAAAACATCTGTACGATAAACATGTCTATAAAAAATGGTAATGCAAAGTCTTTTAGTTAGAGGATCAACCAACATTTGCTCAGTCAAAATATGTTCCGCTATAATGTCACTTTGATTTATAAGCTTCTTTATGGTCAAATAGTTGATCTTCAAATATTAAACCCTATGATTAAGGATGACAATCAATTGATAAGCTCGGGCTACCTATGGCTCGAAGTCCAACCCAAAGCCCACCTAGACTCGAACATCCAACCATCACCAATTCATCACTGTTAACTTTGTTGGCTCATTGCTCCCTCTTCTCCTCCTTTGTACTATTGATTAAGGTTGAAATTAGTGTCATTCTCTACCAAAAACCTCAATCGCATAGATGAAATTGTGTTCCTATAATTATATTCCAATCAATTAATGAACCATTTACACAATAGTTTATGATTTTAAGGTTCAAAATCACCTCAATTTATGCTTTGTTGCTTCACTAAGACACAATAAGACGATTTGCTACTTTGTTGGGAGATAATAACAATAAGACAAATGCAAACTTTCGAAGACACTTGTGTCATCCCAACTTATGACTTGAAGTAACTTTTTTTATCCCTCTTCTCCTTTTTATCATTTCTTTCATATTTGTCACTGTCTCTAAGGATAGGGCATTAAGATTTCATGTGGTTGACTTTTTTTTATATCTAAAACTAATAATGTTATTTGATTTGCGTATGTATCTATCTTACTTTTGTTGAAATCTTTTCTTTTACAAAAGCTTTTGTGTTCAAAAACTTAAATTTTGTAGTCATCTAACTGATATCTTCCTTGTCGCTTTCACTTGTTGATGTCTCTTCTTCTTCACTTAGATTTCCTCGTTGAGCTTTAAATGCTAAGTTATTCCTTTTATGAGCTATTTCTTCTAGTTGTGTGTCTTTTAAGTCTCATTTCATAAATGAAAAGAGATGTAATGAAATTTTCTATTAGTATAGTTAAGTCATTTGCTTCTTGAATTGATGTCACCTTGGCTTTCCAAGTCTTTGAAAGACGTCTAAGTAAATGGCTCACTATTCCACCGTTAATATATGTCTTGCCTAAGCCTTAAAGGAGCATTGATAATATCAATAAATATAAAATGCATGCTAGAAATGCTTTCATAAATATTTTATATGAAAATTTTAATATTGATAAGCTAGCATGTTTACTTTGCCTTCCTTGACTTGATTTATGCCCTTTTGTGTAACCTATAATGTATGGCAAATTTCATAGGAACCATTTCACAAATGAAAACTCTATTAAATTTATTTCTTCTTAATGCATAAAATAAAATGTGAATAACCTTTCTATTGAAGGGAATTAATTTCTTATCGTAATGATCTCTTTTTTCATTTAGTATGGAAACGTTTCTATTTCTATAACATTAGAAGGAATGAACGAGTCATTAAAAACTTCTCACAAATCAATATTTTTGGCTATCAAACAAAAATTTCCTTATATTTTTCTAATAAAGATAATCACGTCCATCAAGGAAAAGTGTCCTATTAATATTCTAGCCCTTTTAGTAAGAACAAGCAGAATTTGGAAGTGGCATCAGTCTCAAAACAATCAAAGCTAAGTTGATGCATGTGCTAGTATTTTTCGTATCAATTTCTGTTTACGTTCACAAGCTAATAGCGCCCAATTGAATCAGTATAAGCTTAACTCCATGGCAGTTACTTCATTTTATACATAAGAAAATAACTACAGAAAAAAAGAAAACAAGTTACACTTTTCTTTCCCATACAAGATAAAGTGTTCAATACTATTTGGAAATTTTCTTAAGAAAAAATAGCATTGGACCTCGGATGTCGTCTGGATACTCTGTCTGGAAGCCACACCATAAGGCTTGTTCGTCTAAGGAAAGCCCATGATTTCTGGACCTTTTGCTCCTAAATATGCCTCATCTTCTTGATATTTTGGACCACATATACACCACAAAGAAACAAAACAACGTGAAAACTACTACATGGACAACATGGTTAGCACCGCTCTTTATGATGCTCTGATTCAACTTCCTTATGTTATTCTTCACCCCTGCTTGAGCTTTAATCATTGTCATTTGCTGTTACACCACAAAATCAAGACCTATTAGTAGGCAATTGCAACCTTTTGCATTAGACCACAATTTTTATCAATAACATCCCACTTATTGCAAAGGAAAAAATCACGAGTCCATATTATTTCCCATTTCTTACTATAGCAGAAGTTAGTAACACTATGTTGCTCAATAGCACATTAATTCCTTTCAAATGATGTTCAACAAATTGAGAACCAGTATACTGTGTCTTGATCATATAGTAACACTATGTTGCTCAGTAGCACATTAATTCATTTCAAATGATGTTCAACAAATTGAGAACCAGTATATTGTGTCTTGATCATATATAGCTTATTTCTTCATGCCAACATCTGAAGAGAATAATAGAAAACATACTAGAGAGAGATCATGTTAGTGTGGAACAAAGCAAAGTAGCAAATCAAGGAGTTAAAAAGGGAAATAAATGCCTTTCCAGATTATCAAATGCAACCTCCCGCAACTGAAAGAAATAACAAACTAAAGCCAGAGACCTAGTATTTCCTTCTCAAATTTATTTTATCCCAAGCATCCAGTAAGTATATAAAATAGAAAGTATTTCTTGTATATTTTCCATACATAGTGGATTGTGAAACAATGATTTGGTGTCTTTATTTCATATAATCTACATAAAAAAGAGTGAGGTCAAGGGTATTGTCAGCTCCTTCTTAGCATTTATTTTTTAGAAGAAACCACTTGAAGACTGAAATAAATATTAAACTTCACATTTTTCCGACCATCAATTATTCATTGATGTACAAATCACAGTAGAAAACAAAATATAACAGAATAGAAAAAAGGTTAATTTTAGTAAAGAAGGAGCGCATAAATTACTATAAAGCAGTAAAAAAGAAAAACAAAATTTGTAGTACCAGCTGATCTAAGAAATCCTTCTGAAATTTTGCTTCTGCATTTATATCCTGAGAGACCTGCAAATTTTACTTAACATTATTTAAACCAAATATACAAGGAACTATAAATACGTGCGTACCACCTAAGTGTGGAAGCGAGAACACCTAAAGATTCACACAAGTCATGACAAAGTTAAAGCAAAACATACAAAAGTATGCTCCTAATCTTCTCTCTCTCTCACCAAAGCAGGAAAATGGACCCATATACATTCAATTAAATCCAAATAATAACAAAAAGGAGTTGAAAACAATTTTGTTGACACTGTTGACATAGATTATAAGGAGACAAATCGGATTGTATAATGTAAGACGAGCAATGAGAAACTATTCATGCTTAGCCAAGTAAGATATTCCATAGTTTTCATAGCTCGGGAATAACGTGTTTTCATATAGGTGGATATGACGCTATAAAGCTACTAAACTTCCGGTTTCAAAGCTTCATTGTAGTCCAATTACCTTGCAATTGAAAATAGTACTCTATTACCATAATTAAAAAAAATTTCACACACAACAAACAAAAGTCACCGAACAGTGAAGTTGCCGCGACAGTATCATCACTTAACGAGAACCATTAAGAGACATCGCATAGGAAACTAATCTGCCAATTGCCACCGAATGATCCTATGTGCTAGGTATAAAAAGGAAAGACAATCACTAAAAAGACACTCCTAAACAAAGCCAAATAATCCACCAATTAATATCTAGAGTTCTCGATAATAGAGGAGAGAGAGCTACTTACATTCCTCAATCGCTTAACTTGGCTACGAAGGCCACTAATTTCGTCATCCAAGTCAGCGTGCATGGGATCAATCCGTAATTGAATTTCATTGGACGTCGCCGCCGGCCGAGTATTTAGACCTTCTCTGGGAACCAAAATTTGAAAATTAAACAAGGAAGCGAAGGAAACATAAAAGAGAGAAAAACCGGACGTAATACCTTGATCTGTAAGGGCCACCGCCGCCGTATAAAGAACCACCACCGCTCGCCATGGAAGATAGATTGACCGGACGTAATTGAGAGAGAGTCTAGAATACGGAGATCCGAATGAGCAGTGACGTCGGCTAGCCAGATCTCCTCCGTTCGTTCAGATTGGTTTCTTGGGTGGAGACTCTCCTGGGCTTGCCTTTTCGTTTTCTTCGGGTTGGGCCTCGATCGTGATCAACCAACTTTCTAATTCTTTGGTCTGACCAAATTCATATATACTCGTTCATATTTAAAATAAAAGTTGTTTTTGAAAAATACATATTTATTAAAAAACTAATAAAATTATAGATATATTCTTATTAATACTCCTGTGAATTCCTTGAGTACCATCAAGTGGTGCTTCTGACTATGCATTTATGAAATTGTGACTTGATGTGTTGCATGAATTGGGTGAA
>JANVCL010000006.1:6882481-6894852 GCA_026546855.1 Erythroxylum incrassatum | reverse complement strand
CCCAAGATTATCATTCTCGTTGGTTTGCACAATCAAAAAATTATTTTGACGGACTACAAGAAGATCAAAAAATAAGAAAATGTATCAAAAATTATGTACAACAAAAACAAAATATGAAAATATCTTCCGGTCTTGAGGGAATTGCATATATAGAGATTCAAAAACGAATCGATGTGATTCAGATCATAATATATATGGGATTCCCAAAATTATTCCTAGAAAGTAGATCTAAAAGAATCGAAGAATTACAGATGAATATAAAAAAAGAACTTAATTGGATGAATTATGTGAACCGAAAAGTCAACATTGCTATTACAAGAATTGCAAACCCTTACGGGAACCCCAATATTCTTGCAGAATTTATAGCTGGACAATTAAAGAATAGAGTTTCATTTCGCAAAGCAATAAAAAAGGCTATTGAATTAACTGAACAGGCGGATACAAAAGGAATTCAAGTACAAATTGCGGGACGTCTTGACGGAAAAGAAATTGCACGCGTTGAATGGATTCGAGAAGGGCGGGTTCCTCTACAAACCATTCGAGCTACAATTGGTTATTGTTCCTATCCAGTTAGGACTGTCTATGGGGTATTAGGCATAAAAATTTGGATATTTGTAGACGAAAAATAGTGGACCCTTAGTTGACTTATTGTCTTTACGTTCTAACGATTGATATAGATAGAACAAAAAAAGAATGAAATAGTTTTTTTTTTTGTTTTTGTTCAATCGAAACAAAAAGTATCAATTAGAATTCTAATTCTATAAGGTTGAATAAACTAAAAAATCAAAAATTCCATTGAGAATTTGACATAATTGCTATGCTTAATGTGTGACTCGTTGGTTTTTGTTAGGATTAGTATTAAAAAATGGAATGACCTGTGCTATATATGAACTAATAAATATAGAACAAACTAATAAATATAGAACTAATAACCAACTCATCGCTTCACATTATCTGTATCTAAAGAAAGAGTCAAAATAGACTATATTGTCCTATCAATCTATATTGATCATATCAATATAGTATATGAAGTCTTTTTTGCATAAACAAAAGAAAAAAAACTGATTATAAGTTGTAAAGAAAAATATAAAATATTGCGGATAAATGGAAAGGTGAGAGAAAGAAAGAAAAAGATATCAATGATACTGGGCCCTGTGTGTATCGACCCATGCAGTACTATAGCTAACGAGTTAAGTATCTTGCCTAGGGAGTATGATCACAAGAACGAAACTGAAAGGAATTGACAGGGGCCCGCACAAGCGGTGGAGCATGTGGTTTAATTCGATGCAAAGTGAAGAACCTTACCAGGGTCTCAACGTAGTCCTTGTCACCTCGTCGTCTCTTCGCCTAGTTGTCTTCGTTGTTAATTGCCGCTAATCTCATAACCCTGTTGCAAATCTAACTTTCGACGCCCATCATTGATCGTCCTCTAGAATCCACATTAACTTTGTGTCCTCCAGGCTTCACATTCGGTCCTCCACTATTCCATCACATTACCCTCCACGTGTTGTGTTATATTGTAAAATTATAGTGTTATGAGCTTGTGCTTGTGATAAAGATAAAAACAAGATTGCATTTTGCAAGCAAAAATCTGCTAAAAGAAGAACAATGTGATAATTGATAAATGGATCATCTGATTACTTGTCTTGTGGTCCTGTGGGCTTGTGGTTTACAACTTATGAATTGTGATTGTGGAAGTTTGAATTTGTGTCATTCAATAAAATTAACAAAGTGTTGTTTGGAAATTGGAATTGATCATGTTCCTGTGATGATTAAAATTGGAATATAAATTTGAAGTTATTTATTTGTTGTTTGAAATTTGAAATTAGATTATGAATTTGAGGTTGTTCTTGCGTGAAATTTGAGATTGAGATATATTGAAATTTGAATTAAAGGTTAGTCATTATTATAAATATAGTTATATCTTATAAATTGAATTTTATAATTATCAAAATAGATTTAGTTTTATGGTTAAATTATATCATGAGTAATGATACAAATTAAGTTACAGTTGAATTTTATGTCTGCGTTGGATTATTTAATCAACTAATCAATAATCATACAAAATAAGTTATAGTTAAGAGTTTATAGTTGAATCACATAATTATATAAAATAAGTTATAATTTGGAGTTTATATTTAAATTACATAATCACACAAAATGAGTTATATTTGTAACTTTATGGTTGAATTATTTGATTATAAAAATTGGATTATATATGTGAGTTTATAATTGCATTATGTAATAACACAAAATGAGTTATAGTTGTAACTTGTGAGTTTATGATTGAATTATATAATCAGCATAAAGTGAAAGATTAGACCTCGCTTTTTGCTCTAATAGTAAGCACAGGAAGAAGCTGGCTGAGTAGAAAGATGCAAGAAGTAGGTTCCGAGTTTTTTTGGGGTGGGATGCAGGTCTTTCATTCCTTTTTCATTAAAGGCCTTACCCATAGGATAGGAATCCCGGAGCCCACCACCCGAGCTCAGTACTGCTTTTTTGACTGCTTGAAAGTTTGAACTATATGATATGCTAGCACCAGCTCTTATGCTGCAACATCTACCCAATGGTAAGGCAAGGAAGGAATGCATCCAACAGCGGATTCGATAGCTCATTGTTTAATTCCTCCTTCAACCCTTCCACCAGGAGAATGAAGTAACTAGTTATAGTTGTAATTTGTGAGTTTGTGATTAAATTATATAATCATACAAAATAAAATATAATTGTGAATTTATTTTTGAATTATATAATTACACAAAATAGTTTCTAGTTGTAACTTTATGTTTGAATTATGTAATCATATAAAATGTGTTATATTAGTGAAAGTGCGTCAATCAATGTATATATATTTGATTTTTGAGTTTAGAAAGAAACGTGAGTTATTGAGAAACTATTATTGATATTTTTTACATGTTATTTTGATATGAAGTTATTAATTTAATTTTGACACACACACATATATATATATAAATGGAAGGAAGTTTAAGTACTCTTGATAATTCAATCACTTCAAGAAGATTCAATGATCTAGCTTGGGCTCATGCTGGATTAGTTTTAGGAATAAAGAACCATACTATTTATTTATATTGTAACAAACATTTGAAAGGTAGAGGAATCACCAATTAAAGAAGCATTTAGTTGGGGTTAAAGGTGACACAGAACCTTACAAAAAAGTGAGTCATGATGTGCTTGAAGAGTAAAAGCATGAGAAAGATAAAAGGAAAAAATTAAATTATGAAATTGGTAGTGGAAGTTCTTTTATTAGTAGTGAGGATGGTAGTGGAGATGTTGAAGGTGTTAATATTGCTACCCAACAAGAAGGGAATGTTACACCGGATGTTAGGAAAAGAAGAAGATATATATCTAATTTTTTTGCACCATAAACAACTCCTAGAGCTCAGCCTTCAATCTGCAGTGACCCATAATCTAAAGAAGTGACTCATAACGTGGACATTAGCAATGACTAGATGGTGACATGATTCAGGTATAACATTCAATGTTGCCCAATCTTATTATTATCAATATATGTCAAATGCTATTGCCTCTTACGGTACATGATACAAAGCTCCTTCAATTGATGACTACAAAAGAAAACTTTTGAGTAGCTTTATTTAATAAAAAGTTATTTGGATGACAAAAGAATGAATTGGACTACTTATGAGTGTTTAATCATATGTGATGGTTGGAGAAGTATAAGACAATAACTTATTATTAATTTTGTTGGTTTATTCTACAAAAGGGACAATGCTTTTGAAGTCTGACCTTATTAGGAATGCTGATACTCTATTTCAAATATTTGGTGAAATTGTGAATGAAATTGAGCAAGAAAATATTGTTTAGTTCATTATTGACAATGATTCTGATTATAAAGCAGTTGGAAGAAGATTGCAAAGTAGGTATACTTATTTTTATTGGACTCCTTGTGCTACAGATTGCAATAACATGACGTTGAAAAATATAAGAGAGGTTAGATATTTTCTTATTATTAATGAGACTGTATAGAAAAAATAAGAGGTGACTAAGTTCATCTATAATCGTGCATGGGTCCTAAATTTAATAAGAAAATATTTCACAAATGGTAAGATTTTTATGATGAAATTGGGGCAGAAAATATTGTTAGTTCATTACCGACAATGATTTTACTTATAAAGCAGTTAGAACAAGATTGCAAAGTAGGTATGATTATTTTTATTAGACTCCTTGTGCTACACATTGCATTGATATGATGTTGAAAAATATAAGAAATGCTAGATATTTTCCTATTATTGATGAGATTGTACAAAAAGAAAAAAAGCGACCAAGTTCATTTACAATAGTTCCTAGGTCCTAAATTTAATGAGAAAGGATTTCACAAATGGCAGGAATTTGTGTCATCCTACTATTACAATATTTGTAACTAATTTCTTATCACTTTAGTGTTTTATATTGATGAAGGAGTTGAAGAAAATGTTTACAAATGATAAGTGAGTTGCATCTCAACATGTTAGGTCTAATGTTGGATTGGAGGTTTCTATAATTATATTTGAAGACAATGAATTTTGGTCCCAATGTCAATTTGTTATTCGAGTTTATAAGCCTTTGGTGAGAGTACTTTGTCTGATTAATAATGATGAGAAAGCAATAATGAATTATTTTTATGATGCTATAGAGAGGCAAAGGAAGCGATCAAGGCCAATTTGAAAATTAGGCCTTTTTGTACACACCTTATCATGCAGTTAGCCATGAGAGATGGAAAAGATAACTTTCAACTTTACTCTCTATTGTTTGTAGTTGCAACATTTTTTAATCCTAGTGTTTATTTCAGACCAAGTTTTACAAAGAAAATTGAAGTTAACAGGGGAATGTTATTAACTTTTGCAACTATTTTTGCCTATAAGATGATGCAAGGTCTCTTAAGCTCATAAATGGAGGTTTATAAGGATGATTTGGGATGCCTATTGCTATTCGTCAAAGAGATTCAAAAGTGGTGTTCTAGTATTGCAAAAGTTTGTGATTCAAATTATAAGTCAATGTGTGAGTATAACAGGGTATGAAAGGAATCAAAGAATATTTGAATTCATTCATTCGAAGAAAAGGAATAGATTGGAATATTAAAAATTGAACGACTTGGTCTTTGTTTGATACAATTTAAAGCTTTAGGAAAGTTATGTTATTATCGTTATTACGTTGGATATAATTTATTATAATTTTTAATAATTTAATGTTATTTTTTACTAGGACTCTTAACAAAATAGGTAGTTATGTAGATCCAATTTGTCTTGACCATATCGATCTTTTGGTGGATTGAATTTATGAGGAATTAGGTTTGATATATAAGAGTGATTTGGAAGATAATCTTGAATAAGAAAGAATAGACATGTCATTTGGTGTAATAAATTTGAATAATAGTGATGATAAAACTTCTCTCAATGATGAAAATTTTAGACCAAATAAGAATTGAGGTCAATACGATTTGAGTGAATATTTAGTTAAATAAACTTCTAAGTTTTCATTTATCTTCTTCTTTTAATTTCACATATATTTGATGTATATGTTAAATTATATATATACAACATAAATATAATTGTAAAAGTTTTTGTTACATGTTTTATTTCTAGTTGGTTGTCCTTAGCAGGAACTCTTGTAAATTATAATATATAGAAAGTCATGGATATTTATTATTCTTTTTATTCGATCTTGTGTTATAATTATTATTTATTATATGATAATAACCTTTTAATTACTTTATATTGTTTTTAATTTTATATTTGTGTAATGATTAAATGATATTTTTATATTAATTATAGTTATTTATTTTTTTAAATATGTGAAAGGTAATATTAATAGAAATAAATATATTATTTTTATTTGAAAATTTCCATTATTATAATTTTTGAAGATAGGTTTATGTAGAATTATAAATTATTAATACCACATTTTGAACGACTATTTTGTAGTTAAAAAAATTAAGGATTATTTTGTAAGTTTAAAAAATTATTTGAAACGGTTCTCAATATTGACCGATACTGGTACAATATCATACAAAAACCAAATTCAGTACTAATGCTGATACAATATTCATAACATTGATCCCACCAAAGTAAAAGAATTAGTGGCTAGGTGGTTTTATTAATGGCACGTGTTGGACCCCGTTTCCGGAGTCCAACTATCTGGAGTCATACTTGCATGAGTGGGTTCCCTTATAGGGTTACTTCATTAACCCTCATTAGCCATCATCAGTTCATCTTCATTCTCACAACATCCCAAAAATTTCCTCACAATTTGTTCAATGGCGTGCCCACATAAAACAATCACCATAATCAAACTCATTTCTTCTAATTTAGAACAAAATTTGGAAAACTTCAGACCAGAATTTCTATTCAACTTCTCAAAGAAATTGCAGCTATAAATCTCTAGTTTGTTTTGAAGCAAGAATCATCTCAAGCGGAACTCTACAACTCAAGATATACTTAAAAAGCTAAAGCATGTACATACCCCAATCATGCTCTCCCAATCGACCCCTCACTTTCTCTCCATCAAACTTATTCAAATCAACTCCAAAAGATACCCATTTTCGTGGAGGGATAGGCAAGATGTTAGGAATCTATTGCTTCAAAAATCACTTCATTTGGAGGTCGGATGAGGAAGTTATATCCAAAAGAATCAAACATGTTTATACCATCAATCAATTTGTACCTATCCTAGCGTAATTGCCATAACTCCCACTACAATTGTCGGATTGACTTCGTTTTTAGACGGTTTGAAAGAAGACTTCTAGATCTACAACTTTTATAAAGAACTCGAAGCAAGATTAGGTCTCACATTGGTCAACAAATTTTATGCATTAAATGCATATTGGCATAACAATACACTGAGTGATCAACTAGTATGCTGGAACTAGTCATTTTAATGGCTAGTTTTTGGTTAAAATAGCTAGAAAGGGTCCCACAAGCTAATAAATGCATGTTCTATCATTAGTTCTTATATAAATCAGTATTGAATGCCTTATACATATATTTCCGAGTGTTTATTAAGCATTTGAGCATTCATTATCTCACATTTGAGTGAATAAGTTTTTTTAGTTTTATCGAAGTGATAAAGTGAGATATTTTGAGTTATAAGCTTTTATTGTGGTGTTGTATATTGTACTTAGAGGTGTTCCAAATGGCATTAAGGTTCCTTTTCACTATGAAGGAAAATAGTAAAAGGGTTCTTCTTTATTGAAAAAATATTTTACAAATATTATTCTTTGAATTGAAAGAAGATTTATAATGGAATTCCAATAATATTATAGGAATAGATACATGTAAAGGTTGTTTACCGAACTACTATAAATCAATTTATGTTTCTTTTCCCTTACCCTTTTCACATTATTGCTTAACTGTTTTATTGAAATTCATTATCATATATCTCATTTTAATCTTTTATAAATTATATTCGCTAACATGCTTAGTAATATTTTGTTTAAAATTTATTAACACCCATTTTACTACCCTCTTAGGAGTCATTAAGGACTAAAAACTTTCCTAACCTATTTTGGAAAGGTTTGATATCATTCTAGTAATAATTGTAAACCTATTAAAAATATTTCTAACATGTATAAAATTCAAAATTGTTGCCTAAATACAAATCTAAATAGATTCCACAATCCAATTCTAATTATTTGTGATCTTTTAATTTCTTTTATTTGTCTTTGTTATTAGATTCTTATTTATCCTTGCCTACATCAAATTTGAGATTAATTGAATACTGTGATTTATTTCTTAGGCTATTTTAGTTAGTTTAACAAAGAATCAAAATGAAAATGAGTGGTAAGAGGTAAGAATGTGAGAACAACATTAGTAATAAAATTCAAAATTTTATAGTGAAATATGAATGAAATGAGTGACATTAAATATAAGAAATACATGAGGGAGTATTGTGATGTTATTACTAACATTCTTCAAAACATATATGCAATAACATCTTGAACATATAAATATAATGTTTAGTGATATTAGAGATCAATTAGGGTTACAAGATACTACTATAATCAATTAGGAAAAGGGACAATCACCACAAATTGTTAATGTACATTGATAATAAATGTGACTTATTCAAGATGATTTTGATGATGATGTAAAGTGAGATCATATGCTTGATGATTACTAACAACCAATAAATAATTTAGGTAGATTTACTTATCGAGGTGATTGGCAAGATAGAGGCTATGAAAGGTAACTTAGGTGGGATGGTAACCTTGGGAATAATAAAATGAAGATTCATTCATTCAAATGGAGGAATGACCTTGAGGCATATTTAAAGTGAGAAAAGAAGATCGAGATCATTTTTATTACCACCATTCCATTAAAGATTAAAAATAAAGTAAAACTCATTGATATTGAGTTTATTGATCATGCTATTATTTTGTGGAATGAGCTTGTGGGTAAATAGGTGAAGAATTCATAAGAGGACTACTGATAATTGGAAGGATATGAAGGCAATCATAACGAGGCATTTTATCTTTAGCCATTACTATATGGGTTTGTTTCAAAAATCGTGACACCTCAATCATCAAATAGTGTTAACGAGTATCAAAAGGAGAGGAAGATATTATGATTTGAGCTAATTTAGGAGAGTATCGAGAAGCCACTATGTTTAAATAGTCTAAATCAAAAAATTATTGATGTGATAGATTTATAACATTATCAATTAGAATATATGATTCATATATCGATAAAAGTATAATGGAGACTAAAAAGAAAGGGAAACTGTTCATAAAAGGATTATATCTCATCCTTATAGAAATCAAGTTAGGAAAAGGATGAAAAAGATGCTCTAAAGCTAAAGTCGAACTACTTAAAGAAGGAGGGAAAGTTCTTAGCAAAGTGGAAGGTAAATATGAAACCCAAACCCAAACTCATAACCATAATAATAAGTTCTTTTGATATTTGGGGATAAGGAAGATAGCTTTATAATGTCCTAATAAAAAGGTAATGATCACAAAAGATGATAGGGAGATTGAGACTAATGAGAGAGTGATAAGATTTCATACTATCATTAGAACAACGTGAAGATGGTGGTGTTGAGTATTTCAATGGATAAGGAGGTGCTTATGATTAGGCATGCTTAAAATGTTTAAGTCAAAGAAAATACCATTAATGAGTCATGAGAGATTAAAAATGTCACATTAATAATAAGTTATATAATATGATTATTGATGGAGGTATTTACACAAATGTATCTAACATTACTTTGATTATAAATTTGGGTTTACCTAACAAAAAAAGCTTAAATGGCTAAATGAATATGGTAAAGTGAGGGTCAATAAACAAGTGTTGATTTTATTCTTAATTGGAAGATAATGTGATAAGGTGTTGTATGACGTATTGCCTATGCATATTGGATATGTTCTTTTAGTAAGACTTTAGGAATTTGATATAAGGTCCAAAAAAGATAGGTTTGCAAATATATGTTCTTTTATTGTAAAAAATTAACATATTACTCTTATACCATTAACACCTAAACAAGTGTATGAAGATTAGCAAAAGTTAAAAGGAGAGAGTCATAAAAAGAAGAGTGAGATAGAACTGAGGATGAGTGATCAAAAAAGAGATAAGTAAGAAAAAAATAAGAGAAAAGGGAAAGAGAGTGTTGAGAGAAGAGAAAACTAGAGTATTGAGAGAAAATCGAAGAACAAGTGAGCTTTTCTAGAGAAAATGAGATCAAAAGAGCTTGTTATTTGAACCAACCTAGAATTGTAAATTTACACAAAGAGGCTAGTTTTAGTACTAATAATCTTAATGTTTTCTTGTGTAGTATTTTTATTTCTTTGTTTCAGTTTTCAAGATATATTCTTAGATGATGTTCCTAGTGGTTTACCAGTAATAAGGAAAATTGAACACTAAATTGATTTCACACCTAGCATTAACATTTTAAAGCGGCCAACCTATAAAAGTAATTTGGAGGAGATTACAGAACTTTAAGACAAGTTAAGGAGCTTTTATTGAAATGGTATATTAAAAAGAGCATGAGTCTATGTGTTATTTTGTTTATACTTATTCCCAATAAGCATTGGTAGAAGAGAACATGTATTTGTTGTTGAGTTATTAATAAAATAATGATAAAATATCAACGTCTATTTCTAGATTAGACAACATGATTAATGCTAATATAACCTATCAGTCCTCCCTATATGACTAATGCACTAGCACTCTCTCAAAGAACTCCTAGAAACACACAATTTATTTTTTCTTAAAAATTGACATGCCTAATTGCATTAAATGTAGAAAAACTAATCTGAATGGTTTGTATACTTTTTTTTCAGTTCCTAGTGAACCTTAGGTTGATATTTCTGTCGATTTTGTTTTGATCTAACTTAGTCCAAAAGTGGTAAAAATTATATCCAATTTGTTGGCGATAGGTTTAAAACTATTAATGCAACAAATATATTTGATTTGTTCTTTAAGGAGATAATATGACTTTATGATATTCCTAGGAGTACTATGTTTAATAGAGATATTAAGTTCTTTGCTACTTTTGGAAGGTTTAATGTGAAAGTTAAAAACCAAATTGTTGTTTTCAACTACTTATCACCCTCAGACGGATGATCAAACTGAGGTAGTAAATAAGATTTTTACTACTTTATTATGTATTATCATTCAAAGAATTTGAAATTTTGAGAAGATTTTTTGTCGTTCATTAAATTTGAATATAGTAAAGTTATTTATAATACCACTGGTTATTTATCTTTTGATATTGTTTATGATTTTAACCATTTATTCTATTACTACTTTATTATGTATTATCATTCAAAGAATTTGAAATTTTGAGAAGATTGTTTATCGTTCATTAAATTTGAATATAGTAAAGTTATTTATAATACTGCTGGTTATTTATCTTTTGATATTGTTTATGATTTTAACCCATTTATTCTATTGGATAAGAGGAGTAGCTTAGATGGTAAAAAGAAAGTTAAAATGGTAAAATAACTATATGAAAATGTTCAATGACACATTGAAAGGAAAAATGAGGAATATACATCCAAAGCTAATTGAGGGAGAAGGAAACTTATCTCTTTACCAAATGATTAAGTATGGGTGCACATGAGAAAGGAGAGATTCTTAAATCAAAGAATATCTAAATTATAACTAAGAGGAGACTATTCATTTGAAGTTATTAAATAATTTAATAATAATACTTATAAACTAGATTTTCTAATATGAAACAACTTTTAATATTTCTAATTTAACTCTTTTTGATGTAGGAGATGATTTAAAGACGAATCTTTTTAATAAAGGAGGAAATGGCATAAATCAAGTAGCCTTTGATCATTTGAGTTTGCCACGTAGACCAATTATGTGAACAAGAAATAAAAAGGCTTTAATATGTACATAAGATGGTTAGAGAAGTGATTATACGTATGGAGTTAAGACAAATTAAAGAATAAGCATCAAGTTAAGGTTTTATAAGACTTACATATGAACATGACCTTTAACATCGTGGTACATAAGTTCTTATAACTTGCTAGACAACTCATTAGAGAGACAAAGTCACTAACATATATATAGTCTAAATTGTGTCCATCTTCAAAAGTTACAATAGATCTATGGTCTCTAACCATTGGCATAGCCAAGACCATACACTAATTTGTAATTACAATAGATCTAAGGTCTCCAACTACTGGCATAGCCAAGACCGTACACTAATTTGCAAAGTTATAATGAGATTCGCAATCTCCTACCACAAGCATATTCCAAAATATACCTAAATTTTTAGAGGTATGGAAAGGTCTACGATTTTTAGATATAGGTGTGGTCCAATCCATTCCTTATGGTGTTAAATATTCATAGTTTACACGAGTTATAGTCATGTACCAGATTGTGCCCAATCAAAAGCCTAACTTTTACTTAAGTTTGGAAACCCTAATTTTATACTTTAGTATTTAAGAGTCTTTCTTTTTAGTTAGAGACGTCATAAATCATTAATACAATAGTGATATTTTTCTTTCTGATTCTTCAAAAGAAATTCAAACTTTTAAGTTATTTACTTATAATGTTCAAATCATCTTATAATTGAGATCTAGTTCTTCATAACAACGGGTCAAGGATATTTTTATATCTTTAGTTTATGATTCCATATAATCATTGGGCCAATATTTTATCCTTAATATAGTTTTACCTTTCTTGGAGATTAGTTGTGAATCAAGCAAGGTTTTGAAACCCAGATCGGTCGTCGAACCGGAGGCTTTACTGGTCACCGGTTCAACCGGTGTGACGTCATAATTATGTAATAATTATGTAATAATTATATATAATATTAGTAATATTAAAAAAATAGAAAAATATACCAAATAATATAAATAAATTTTTTAACCATCAATCATATAATTGTTCTCAAATAATAACTAAAAT
>JANVCL010000006.1:6847450-6864092 GCA_026546855.1 Erythroxylum incrassatum | reverse complement strand
TTCTTCGATTTCGCTTCGGATATGATTTGTTCGCTTTTGTTCTTCGTTTCTGTTTCGTTTTTTGATTAGGGCCCGGTTTCGAGATCGAGTCCCAACAAGTAAGCTCGTGCTTTGTAAGGGCTAAATGAATTAACCCTACAGGGTAAGATGCATATGTTTCATGATTCCGAAGAGTGTTGGAAATTCAAAAAAAATAATGAGTAACGAAGATCACGTTTCATGATTTCACTCAAGAGGTTAGATTCCGAACTCAAGCAGGATCTAACAGTTATCAAGGCACGACCTATATATGCAAGGTATGCAGATGCTATTTAGATGAGAAGAAAATATGCCTCTAAATTTGTTTTCTTACTCAATAATGGTGTTATATCGTGGAAAAATAAGAAACAATCATGTATTGCATTATCTAAAATCTAAGCTAAATTTATAGCATTTTTAGCAATAGTACAAGAATTCATGTGGCTTAGGCATTTATTGGTTAAGTTGGAAGTCGCTAAAAACTAGACTAATCTAGTAATAATCAATTATGATAGTCAAACAACAATCCTTTTACTAAAGTTTCCAAATTTTATTGTAAAACCAAAGATATAGATATCAAGTACAATTATGTTAAAGATATAGTTACACGAGAAGAAGTAAGAATTAAGTATATGTCAACACAAAATACAATGGCATGCTTAATGAAAAAACAATTTCTCATGATATATACATTGGGCATATGAAGTCACTAGGATTACTACATATTGAAATGTGATTGATCAACATTTCTCTATATATGTTCATTTATTATGTTTTCATGTTCAACTACAAATATGAGTTGTCATTATTTATTATGTAGTAAGCAATGTTGTGGTACTTGATTCTAAAATATGTTTACTTTATATGACATTATGAATCAAAGAGTATATCAGATAGATAAAAGATTAGCCCTCTCACATGGACAATAACCTCTAGTATTTGTGATGACTAGAGATGAGGCAAGTTTTAAGTTTATTATCAAGGTGATAATTAAAAGCAAGAGCAAGAAACTTAAACCAAAAATACCGACTTAGATAATGAGTAAAAGAAAATTAGTTTTAAGTGATTATATAATCACTATATCTATCTTAAATTACCATATGAGAGTTCAGAAAGATGAATTTAAGGGTAAATAAGTGAACTCAAGGTAAACAATAAGTATTTTTAAAGTAAAACTTGTACGATATTACATTAACAAAAGCCACACGCTTTAAATGAAAAGGACCTAATACTATAGCACAAGATTTTTAACATGTATGCAAAAGCGACTATGAAATAGGCTTCATGTAAGTTGTAAGATTTCAACTTAAATTTTGTGAGACCTTAGAGGTTGAATGAGCCTCATAATACACTCTTACAATTCTTCTATAACTTTTAATAATTCAATTTATGGTTTATTGCTTTAGAATACTACCAGAAGATTATATTTGATGTAATCTTCTAGGACAATTCAAGAAAAGCAAATTAAATTCAATTTAAGAGAATTCAGAATAGAAGAAAATCATTTTAGTTGATAACTTGCATAAGAAAAGGATTGTATTCAAAGGTGGCCATTGATTCTTAGTAAGAGAATTGAATACATTTGTAACCTGATGAAATAAACGAGCTCAAAGAAGATTAAAACGCGAGATATAGCCTATGTTATAACTTACTAAATTTACTTTAAGATTTAATTTATTAATTGAAATGTCATATATTACGTACAAACACTACAACCAAAAGAGCTTTAGGCAACAATGTTGAATGGATATAACAACAGTTTGAATCTTTATAAGGCAATGAATTGGAATTTCTAGGCAACAATTTGTAATAATAACATAAACAATTTATTCTTTCGCTACCAATAATATGTTAATGTAAAAGCAAACTCTTGTAATTAAGCAAACAACATTCATACATACATTAAGAGCAGTATATACACATTAATACATGTCTTAATTATGTACATACTATTAAATGTCAACTACCAAAAAATTGCATTTATATATGCTATATAGTCTTGAAGGACTTGTAGAATTCAACCTTTAACATATTCAAAATAAAATATTCAAAAATTACTAGCTAAAATATTCACCTATATTATCTTCCTCCATTTCATATGGAATATAAGTTAATTAACCAAAATACATAACAAAACTAATATGTATGGGTACTCTAAAATCCTTCATCATGTACCTCATTATCCACTCTTAATCATCACCTTCCTACATAAAAAAGCAAGAAGTAAAATAGAATTTATAAAACTACTACGCTTATAAACAAGTTAATATATAAAAAAATGAAATACTAACTATTTTAGTGTGGCCCTCATTTAATCAAAACAAATAATTTAGTCAAAAAAACTAACAATACAATGATTTAGTTCTTTTTATGAACAAATTCATAAAAGCATGAACATAAGCAATTAATCTCAACAAAAAGATAACAAGAAGATGTACAAAAATAGTGAATTAAGGAATTTTGTCCTCTATTTCATTTTTCTATCCATAGAAACAATTATTAATTATATTTTTGATATAATTTAGAAAATTTAAGCGGTTTCCTGATAAATTATAACACATTAAGAACTTACCAACTTAGTATAAATACTTGAAAACTATTAGGACCAACTATGTGCATTTCAATTTGTTATTTTATATTTTGAATTTTTTCAAGAATTTGCTACATATTAAAACATTATACTAATTATATATCATGTAACTAATTTGTAAAAAGTACTAATAATTGTCATACCTTCACATTTGGGAGGTTCCAATAAGAAATGAATTCCTCAAAGACTTCTTTGCTTATGTAGTTAGAATGGTTGGCCATTGTTTTTTCATCTATCGTATATTGTTTGAAATGCTTTCACTTCATTATGGATTTGTAAGTTCTCCAAGTATCCCTAATAGTCTTTAAAGTCCATTCTTTACCTTTTAATGGAAGAATATATCTCTTCCACAATGTAATGAATGTTCATTTAAATTTCATAAATAAAAAGTTGAAAGGAGCATTAAGATGATTGTTTCTTACATTAACATATTCCCAAATAGATTCTTTCGGAATCTTAAACCAATGCCGATCTTCCTTTTCCATAGGCAACTTACTGTTCATCAAAGTAACACATTCAATATATATTAGGTTAACGACAAAGAAAATTTCATTGTGACATAATAAACCATGATGCTTTATGGTGGCTAATCAGTAGAACAAAAAATTACATTATGACGTAATAAACCAATTTGAATTACTGGTAGATTATCTTATAGAAATGTACCTGAAGTATCACAATAGCAACAAGCTTGTCAATTCTGGGTTTTGCTTTAAATAGATTTAAACCCTAATGCTTTAGTAGTAATTTTGTAACCTACAAAAAAACATGCATAATGAACTTATATGTTATTATTATACATTATGAAACTAAGAGCTTGTGCGATTAAAAATTTAAATTTAATAATATAAATCAAAAAATACATAATTAAAGATTATTATTGAATGTGAAAGTCATCTAATTGTGAATTTGAAAGGTATCGAAAATATTATAAAATTCAATAAAAGATAGATTGTGATTTTGCAAAGGGATTAAAGTTAAAGCATAACAGGTTATAGCAAATGTAAGAAATGTTACAAGAATATGTTCAAAACTAAAAGTGTCCTTTTAATATCAATAACCCAATAAGCATACAACAAGACATTTTCAAAACTTATTTTATAAGTATAGTAAATTTGTAGTTACTACGAAAACGTTGATGGAAACTTTTTACAAATTAACGAACACTTTGGCTGCTTTTTTAATTGCTTGCTTCTTTCTAAGTTGAATTTACTCTTTTTTTTGCTACTAGAGGCTTTTATCTAGCAATATATCTTTATTGCCAAATGTGCCTAATTCCAAATGGATTGAATTACAGCCAAAGCTATAGGAGTATTGAGAATTGGAAGAGAGGATAGTTAATAAATAGAAGAGAAGTGTCATGTCACTAGTTCAGTTCCCTTCTTTTCACTGTATAATAATGTCTTATATCTAAATAGGGTAGGAAGACTCTGAAAACAAAAGGAAAACCAATAAATTAGTGTTCAACTGCACATGCCACCATCCTATATGGACCATGAGATAGAGAGAAAAAGTAGATCCTAAATTGTGGGTAATTTGCTAGTACTAATAAAAGCTGAAAGCTTCTGTTATACATCAGTATCACAAAAAAAAAAGAAATTCTAGTTAATGTTCAAAATAACTATATAACTTCAAGGTTTGAACTTTATTTGCTTTTTCAATCAATTTGATTTCTTTTTATTTGATTCTCGGCTGGTTCTGAACGCTGGTTGATATTACAATACGTCAGTTAGTTAACATTCGATCCCCTTGGAAGACTAAAAGTCATCAATAACTTGCTTGCCCAGAGAGGAATCTAAATGCTTTCAATTTCAAATCATCTTCCTATTCTGAAATTGGATAAAAAAGATATGTAATGTTTTATGGAAAAGAAACTCTTGGGAATCAGAGAGCAAGCCTTAGAGCAATTGGTAAGGATACTCCTTTATGATCAGAAGGTCAAAGGTTCGAGTCATGAAGACAATCTCTTTGTAAAATGCAAAAGGAAGGCTACGTATAATTAATTGTTAGAGTATCTTATATTAACTAAACATGAAAATATTAAAGGATTTATAAATGGTAAAGGTCAACTATCCAAATGGCTAGTTTTAGTCATTTTGGTAATACTTAACCCAAGCCCAATTCTAATATGGTATCAGAGCTGATGGTTGTCCATCTGGATGTCCAGTCTCAGCGGCCCAGTTCGATTACCACTGCATTTATTTCAAGTGACAACTAGATGTCCAATTCCAGTTGCACTTGAGGGGGAGTGTTGGGGTATCCCATATTGACTAAACATGAAAATATTAAAAGGTTTATAAGTAGTATGGGCCAACTATCCAAATGACTAGTTCTAGTCATTTTGACAATAGTTGGCCCAAGCCCAATTCTAATATTGATGACTCTCTCTCGACCCTCGCAAAGCAAGGAGCCTTGTGCACTAGAGTTTGTCCTAAACTTTTAGGAATTAAATTATGTGACATAGAAAACTGAACAAATGATTATAGAAATTATGGGTAAAGCTAACTATTTAGGACCCTACGAGAAGGGTTGAAATACAAAAAAAATTCATTATATTGCTGTAAGTAATGACCTTGACCAAAGGTTTGGTTTGCAACATATGATGTACGTAGTAGTAGCCATCATTGTCATTGCAATGCAAGGTTGTAAAATGAATCGAACCACCCTTGACTATTTGAGCCCTTTCTCATAGTCTCCTACTCCTACACCTTTAAATTAAACAACCACCCCCTCTAACTTTGGTTATGGGACAATATAGCTCATTTTAAATGATACCCTGTAGGCCTTCCCTCAACTAATTCATTTTTATTAGCTACTACTATGTCACCTAAAAGGTATCGAAAATATTATAAAATCATGCCATGTAAACCTAAAGAGTTATCTTTTATTCTGCATGAATGGTATCAAAAATATAACAAAATCACACCATGTTAACCCAAAAAGTTATATTTTATGCCACCTAAAATCTCCTCTTAGGTTTTCTAATTTTTCAAATAACTGATACCAACCAATATAGGGAAAACCATCACTATCGGATGAGAAAACTAATTGATGAGAAACTATTGCCAATGGATGAGAAAACTAAAAATGCATATAGAGATGCAAACAAAACTGCAACAACTAGTTTTGCATTTAAATATGATAAAAAAAATGGAAAATCAAAATCCAGAACTTGCATAAAGCTTTCTAAAGTTCAACTTTGGGTTTAAATCTACCACTCTTGTACGATTGATGGAGAAGAGCGCGAGAAACTTAAGGCACAATAATGAAGAGTTCTTGGTAAGGCCTGAATAATAAAGGAGAGCAAAAGGGAGAAAATGATTTTGGTATCCAACATCCAACTTATTATGTATAATCTTCTAATACGTATGTATCTATTATCTTTATATTATTATGTAAAAGTTAAATATAGTTCCTTTTATTTTTTCCCTAAAATATTATATAGGATATAATGTTTGAAATAGCAATATTTGTTTAAAGATGACAAAAATAGTCTAGTTTAGATTGGTTTGGCCTAGACCGATCTGACGCGACTAGAACCAAAATTTAGGTCTATTTCAAACTTGTCTTTAAAAAAATTTGGACCTCAAGCCACACTGAGCTTGAATTATCAGACTCAAAACTCAAATTTTTTTATATAAAATGATGTCGTTTTGAATAAAATAATATTGATTTTGATTTTTAAAAATTATTAAAAAAATAACTTTAGTAGAGCTTAAGTTCAAGCTTTATTTATTGCTTAATTGACCAAACTCATTATCAATCTTATACTTATTGCCTAAAAATACTTTATTAATTACTTAAAATAACAACAGTTTATATTGTGGCAATGGCATATCTAAAATTTGAAGGCAACTTTTTTAAATTTTGTTGTCTTTTAAAATATATAACAACAAATCACCATTATCATTGCTTTTTAATTATTAAAGGTAATGCTTTAAAAATTGTTACATTATACGAGTTTTAAGCAACGTATTTTAAATTGTTACAAATTTATTATAGGGTCAAGTTCTTTCTGCCATAGTGAAATATATGACAACGAGTTGTCACTGTATGTTGGTGTCATGGGTTAATGTTAATCAACTAAACCAATCCTATATCAATGAGGGATGATAAATATTGGATACATATGATGACTTTAGGATGCAACATTTAATTCTAATTGTTAGATAGTATTTAAGAATTTGAACTTCTATATAACATGATCATTTAGCCTATGTTTGGTCGGACAGATAGTTTAATTTTAATATAATGGAATGAAATGGTTTATAATGGAATGGAACATAATGGATGTAATATTAGAAAATTGTTGTTTGGGAGGGATGTGAGGGTTCATAATAAATGTAGTGAAATATTATTTGGATAAAGGATTTTTAATATAATGTAGCGAAATATTGTTTGGATAAAGGGTTTATATTGTAATATAGATAGAATGAGATGTTTCTCATCTTCCATCTCATTCTATTATAAAACTTCCTCCCAAAGGATGGAATAATATTACATTCCATTCCATTTAATTATAAAATCTTCAACCAATCATAACCTTAAATTTCTAAAGGAAAATATGAAGATCTATCAATTAATTTTCAGAAAAAAAGTTGTGTTCTATGCAAAATCAGTATCATCTAATTTATGGAAAGAATCAACATTGCATAGTCAAAATTAAAGTTTATGTTTAACTTTTCTTACGTGTTTATTAATATACGAATCCAGTAACTGAAAGTGGTGGGACATCTAAAAGATTTTTTGTAGTGCGGAAGAGTAGCATTGGCAAATCAAATAGGAAGCATATGTGTTGTAATTAGTCTTTTGGAGGAGTGCTTGGTTGATAGGTTTAGGAAGGAATTAATAGGTAGGGAATGAAAAATAAGTAGTTAGTTGTTGATTATCATTATAGGGATAATAGTTTAATATCTCACTTTGAAGAATCCTCCACACCCTCCATTTAATAGAGGAATGAAAGTCATTCCCTAATAGTAACTCTTTTTTTAATATTTTAAATAATAATTAATTAAATATAATTAATTATATTGTAATTAATTATCTTTTAATTAATCAATTAATTAAAATAAAATATAAGCAATTAATATAATTAATTACAATATAGTTAATTAAAATATAATTCATTCATTAATTAAAATATTGTAAATAATTAATTAAGTACAATATAATTAATTAAAATATTATAATTAATTACATTATAATTAATTAAGATATAATATAATTAATTAAAATATAATTATTCATTAATTAAAATATTATTATTAATTATTTACAATATAATTAATTAAAATATAATTCATAATTAATTACATTATAATTAATTAAGATATAATATAATTAATTAAAATATAACAAAATTAAAATATAATTATTCATTAATTACAATATTATAATTAATTAATTAAAATATTATTATTAATTATTTACAATATAATTAATTAAAATATAATTCATTCATTAATTAAAATATTGTAATTAATTAATTAATCACAATATAATTAATTAAAATAATATTATTAATTAATTAATTACATTATAATTAATTAATTAGTTACATTATAATTAATTAAAATATAATTCATTCATTCGTTAAAATATTGTAATTAATTAATTAATTAAAATATGAATATATTGTAATTATTTAATTACAATAAAATTAATTAAAATATAATAAATTTTTATTTCTTAATATTTTTTACAAACTAACTACTATCATTGTTAATGTTAATCATTCTTTTCTCTTAACCAACCATCATAATTACAACAATAATATTCATTTTTATTCTTTCTTATATTTATTTCAATTTTTATTATGATTCTCTTATATGAAGCAACCACACCCTAAGTCTTTATTTGGATAGAAAACTTAGTGAACATGGGTGAAGTTTAGAGTATGGACCAAGTGTTTGCTAGAAAGCCTGATTAGCCATGATGACCAGTAAATCATCTTCTTTAAATGTTTACTGATCGATGCAAAGACCTTTTGACCCCAACTATTTTCTGAATCATAGTGATTTTGCTACTAGTTTAAGTGCATAGGGTACAACTTTTAATAAGCTTGGATATAGTTAAACATGTCCATGGCACGTCAACAAGGTTGGAGAAAGGTCAAATATTGATCCTGACCAAACTGGGCTCCACCACCGAGCAAAAATGAAGGGTTTCTTTTCAAGGTTCTTTTGACCAGTTGAGCCTGAATTCTGACGCATTACTTTATCTGAAAGGCCACTTTGACGCAAGGTGATCATACACCACTTTCTTTTCCAGGGGCTGAGATTGGTGGAGGATAAAGATCTCAAGATTCCAATCTTAATTCAGCAGAAACTGTTCTTTTCATGTGCTTACACTTGCACATCACAATAGAGATGCAAGAAGTAAAGGTGGGGGGAAATCTTCTGATTCTAAAGGAGAAATGATTGGGAGATTCCAGTTCCACCATCGCTATCGATTAATGGGCTCAGGGGCCTTTCTTTTGAAGGTTGTTGACTCCTTGAGCCCAAGAACCTCTACCAGTGGATGTTGCTGGCCATGCATTTGCCTTTGTGAATATAATTGCACTTCCCCAACTCACCGTCCCCCACCAAACGTAGATGTCTTTTTCAGGCCATTCTCTGATGGAAGGAAAATAAAAAAGGTCGCAGAAAGGTGGTTTGTTTTTTAAGATCCCAAGGACAAATATATCTTACCATAAGTTTCTCCAAATTGTCCACTAAAAAGCAAATGGTTGAGAATTGTTCCAAAAGCTTCCATATAAAACTTTAGGATCATAATTATAGAAATGCCATTGGTTGCTTGATCAGTCATCATAAAATGGTAAAGCTTTGATCAAGAGCCAATTCATTGTTCCTTTTCACAATAGACAAAAAACAGTAAAGATTCAATGTGGGGGTCTATCCATAAATTGAAAACAATATTGGTGATTCCCCCTATCAATCAGATGGGCAAAAATAGGGAGAAGATGATGATGACGACCCTCCACCTTATACTTTGGAGTGTGTGGAAAGGAAATGAAAAGCATGGAGAGTCCAGGACTCTTTTCTTAGGACTCGAAAGAGCCATTAGCTATAGAGGAGAAAATGCACTTGTCTTTCTCAATACCTCTCTACATGGGCATATTGATATTTTCACTCTCCGGAAAGAGATTAAATTTGATAGTTTGAGTTTTAGAATAATATTTGAGAGACAAATCATCATGTGCTAAGTAAGAAGCTCCATCCCCCTGGACAAGCGACAACTATGCAACTTACAACAGGGTTGTGATTTAGACCTGCCATTAAAGTATGGTTAATGGCGGATTATGCATGAACCTATACCAACCAACCAAAAAAAAGCACGGTTTTCTTTTCAGGGCAGTACATATGGTAATCATGGCAATGAAAAAATGGTAGTGGAGAAACAGTTATCTAATCTAAGCATATAATTAGCAAAATAAACATATTATGAAAAGAGGACGTTGAAGTATTGAAGACATATGCTTAGTTAAAAATCGTTTTCCAAAGAATTTCAATATTACATTACTTGTTATGGAATCAAACTTTATTTGGTGACTTTGACAGGCGTGGGAAAGAGAACAATGGAGAGCATCTTGATTCGTCAAATAGCATATCTCCATCTCCCTGAGATATTTGATCTTCTCTTGCTTTGAGGGCTTGACATTTGATACCGTGTTGATATAGTTTTCCCTTATCTTGATCGTGAAATTGCGTGAAATGAGATGCATTTGTGCAACTACCAAGATATAGAGTTAGGCAAAATCTAATGAGGTTATCCAAACTTCTTCTCAATTTGAATTCCTTCATATAAACAGAAAAGGCACATGTAGGCATCCAAGTAAAGTCAAAAGCGTTAGGTTTGTGTGAAAAAGGGGTTTTGTTTGTACGTGTTGTGTGTGTCCATAATTTCCAAAAGAATTAGTTAAGTATCTTTTTCTTAACCTATCGACTTCAAGCAAAGAGAGAAAAATTAGGTGTTTGGCATAATTGTCTAATAACTATAGGCGTAGGTTTTTTATGTCTGGCGGTCACATGTGATGTACCTCTAACTCTGTTTGTTTCCTCCTACCAAATCCATTTTTTTTATTATCCATCTCCAAGACAATGTCGGCAACGGAACGTTGTTGTTCTCATCTCCATCCTACGAAACCAATTAATTAATAATACAAGTCTCCACTAATTTATTTTTGTATCATGCAACCGCTGTTTACATTACACACAACTTCTATTCTATAATGTAGACATGTACATGGACTTGAGAGATAGAAGCAAAGCAAAGGATTAAAGATTTAATGAAGTGGAGCAACACGAGAGAGCATAGCTTAGTGGTTGACCTCGTGCTTAGTTCAGCCATGAATGTGTTTAACATACAAAAGTTATTATAAATCCATAATCAGTGTCAGTCTGATTATTCTTCTTCCTCTTTTTGCTTTTCTCAATAAGCATCCACTCTCTCACTGCACTGCAACGCGACTGGGACTCTTGTTTTTTTCAATCACTTGTTATGTTTACTTTGGACGCTCTCTCTCTCTTTCCCCTCATTATTTCTTCATTATTATATTTTACAGTTATATTTGGTGACACCAACAGCTTTGTTATTGGTAGACATTTTTACGTATCCCAATCTCCCATACCCACACATTGATTGGTCTGTTAGCTAGGGCTTCGTTTTTGAGATGGGCATCCACCAATCAGTTCCAATGGAAGGGTTGAATAAAAGCTCTGTATATATATATATATATATATGGCAAACACTGGAAGGCATATGTTTAGACAAAATAGGAGGGTTTATTAGCCCTGTTTCTCTATCCATATCTCAAATGATAGAAAGAGGTGTCCAAGTAGGTAAGATAGGTCCATCAGAGAGATGGATTCGGCGCTTGACAAATCCAAGGGCCAATACTTCTGAAGGTCTTGTCCCAGTCCTGGTCCTCCATTTGTAAGGTCTTAATCAATTATTTTCTTCCAACTTTTTTCAGTTTTGGGGACAAAGTGGAAAGAAATATACGGGGAAAAGAAGGGCAGAATTCAAGAAAAAAAGCAGAGGCTTGCAGTCTTTGGACAGTGGTCATCCAGAGTAGGACTATTCCCACAAAGCAAGTTGGATAAGATGACAAACAAAGTACAGAAAACTCCAAATAAAAGATGTTATTTTAAAGGTTTAAAAATGAGTTGAACCCACAAGCGCAGATTCACTCACGCCTCTTATCCTTTACCACTGAAAAACAAGTGCATAGCTTTGGAAAGCTATTAGGAACCCCGACCCGACCTCCCTGAGATGACACTCATGATTTAAGATGGAGAATGATAAAGATATGCTAATACTTGGCCTGAACCTGTATTGAAGGCAGGTGGAGGTATAGTAGTAATTGTGGCTGTGGATGTAATTGTAGTAACAAGAAAACTCATATTAGCTCTGCTCCACTTTCTACGCAAACAAATAATGGGATAGGCAAAAGAAAAGAACGCCTTTTGTGTTCAATTCTGAGTCAGATCCCACCTTGATGTATTAAGCCCTGATTTTACCTTCCTGCCAAAGAGAGTACCAACAAAAGAAGGCAGTCTTAGAGCATATCACTGCACTGGTATACTTTCGCTT
This sequence comes from Erythroxylum incrassatum, assembly GCA_026546855.1. Taxonomy (NCBI): domain Eukaryota; kingdom Viridiplantae; phylum Streptophyta; class Magnoliopsida; order Malpighiales; family Erythroxylaceae; genus Erythroxylum; species Erythroxylum incrassatum. The sequence continues at coordinate 6,851,890 of JANVCL010000006.1, read as the reverse complement.
GGCCGCTTTGCAAACGCAAACGAAGGCAGGGTTTTGACAAATCATCAAAGAGCTGGTCCCACATCCAACTATGAAAAAAGCCCCATTCGAATCCATGATACAAGTCAGAGCACACCAAGAGTGCAATTTTAGCAGCTATTACAAGCCGTAAAAAGATTGGAACGGAGCCGAGTCTGAGGCACAACCTGAACCTGAGATGGCAAATTGGCAGTGGATCCCCACGCACGCAGTAGAGGGGAAGAGGGGCCTGCAACGTGTACTTTGTACAATACTTTCCACACATAATTAATGGACCTCACTGTCAATTTGATCATTCCACATTCAGAAAAAGAAAAAAACATGCTACAATGCACGCATATATGCATATTTGGCATTTATTATATCATCTCACATTGGCTAACAATAACAATAATAAATTCAACAGTCAGGTGCTGCTACAACAACACATCTGAAAAAAACAAACTTGATTGAGAAAGAAAGGGGGTAGAGTTGTATCAGTCCTTGGGCATTTAGTTCTCGCCAGCTACAGCTTTTCAGATTACCTACCCTGTAAATCAAAGTAAGACAGCCTAACTTCCTCAAAAGACTGGGAGATTGTTCCTCTTGCTTTTTCCTTTTCTTTTTTATGGTTTCATTCTCCCTCCATCTTGGTGGCTAAAAATTGCTAAAAGAATAGAGCCTCCATTAGTTTCATTTTCCTAATTCTCCAATTCAGCCCTGTCCCCATTTCTTCTTTGACGCACATCACCCACACCAACCCTTTTTTCTGCCAGCCTCCTTGTTTACAAGTGTTACGACCAAATGAATATGAAAACAGAACGAAACACAAAACTAGAACACAGCAAGATCCACTGGTCCAATACCTTACACAGCCCATATTCCGCATCAATAGAACTCCCTCTATTTCTCAAGAACCAACATAAAGAAGAAATGTGGCCTTTCATAGAGATTTCTGCTCTGAATGTCAACATTAACGCGCAGTACAAGGACAGAAGTTCATTCAACCTTCTCTGACTAGGTTACACAGACCTTGTGGGTAATCTAAAAGGTACCCACCTGATTCAACTTTCTGCAATAAATGTAACTTGCCAATAACAGCCACCGTAAGAACAGCTGAAACAACTTCCATTAGCAAGGATGCTTACAAGATGGAGACAAATTTTGGTGCATCATCCCTCCGCCGTTCAAGAGACCTATACATGTATAATGTCCCAATATTATCATCCATGTCCTCATCATCTTCACGTTCAATCACTTCCACCAACAGAAGGGGTAACGCCCTAGCAATCTCTTGGCAACCATGACGGGATAGCTTACAAGAAGACATCCAAAGAAATCGCATGTTATAATAATGGTGCAAACCTGAGAGAAGAGCAGCATCTCCAAAAGGACTATCTCTAATCTCAAGCTTCTGCAATCTAGAGCAACCCTCAAGCACATGTTTGAGACCCATGTCACTGTCTCCCGCAAAGGCAACTGACAGGGTTCTTACCATTTTCCCATGTCGTCCAATGTAATCAAAAGCTTTATCAGTCAATAAGCCAGATACAGCAAGCCGAGTGAGCTTCTTACAATTCATGACAATGGCTCCAAAACCCTCATCCATAGGTTCTCCAGTCAAACGATCAGGCCTATGTCGGCCCATTATACAGAGGCGAAACACCACAAGATCAGGACAGTTCTTCGACATGGCTACAACAGCTGCATTTGTCATCTGTTGACAAAAATACAAAATGGATTGAAGCTTCCTACAACCCTCTGAAATAGCTAGGAGGCCCACATCAGAAACAGGGCCATCAGAATCCTCTCTTGCGTCAAAAGGGAAGACTCGAAGCTCTCGGAGATCCTTGCATGTTGCAGCCACTGCCTGGAGCCCTTCATCACAAATTGAATCCAGTACCTGCAGTTCCAGACTCAGATTAGCTAAAGAGAAAATTTTCAATGTACCTACAATTCAATAATAAAAACATACCCAGAAAATCTGAAGCTTGTGGCAATTACTAATAACTGGTTTGAGCTGCTCTGCACTGATATTGGCATAGCTAAAATTAAGAGAAGTGAGATTGGCACAAACTGGGTATATTGCTGGTAAATAATCCGCTATTATCTCTCTAAACCCAGACAAGCAAATTAAGGATTTGCAAGCAGAAAATGCAGGAATATAATCCAATTCTTGTTCACTCTGGGCCACATCCTCTGAGGGACTAAACGAGCCTGTCCCAAGATGTGTCAGCTGTGGAGCTCGGACCATCAGGCGATATAATTGCCCAATTGATACATATCGGTTCAACCTAAGTTTCTTCAAAGAAGGGGACCTTGAGACCAACCTCTCCAATGCATCATAGTTGATGGGGCATTCCACACAATCAAAAATCAGAGATTCAAGACTCGTTTCACCCTCTGGAAAAAATGATATCCAATCAATCTCATCATCTGTCACCTCAGACTCAATCAGATCAAGCACTTTCAATTGTCTGCATCAAAGGAACAACCCATAAAATGCAGTAAGTCCACCTATGAAGGAGCAGCTTTACAAATTGCAAACCATAGTCAAACCAAAAAACTTCACTCGCAATCCAAAGTACTCAGTGAACCGTCATCAAGACATGTATTGAGATAAAAATTTCAATGTATATCCAACCCACCACACTAAACCATCAAAAAAATTTGATTGACAACGGATAAAGATCGAAAAAGCTGTATCTAGATAAAAACCTAGAAAGCGATTCTGAAAATTGTTTGTAATTCGTCTTTACGTCAAACAAACAACTATAACATAAGCTTTCAAATATTGTCCTACACGACAGAATCGCAACCCCAGAACATAAACAATATAATCAGATCTAACAAAGCAACAAACGCACACAGAAAGTGTAAAAATTGGAAAGCACATACTCCAAAGAAACCAACAGACCTGCATCCGCTAGCAACAACAGCGAGGCCACCAGTACCAAACCCATCACAGCAAACAAGCACAAGCTCTTTAAACCCCAAGAACGACTCAGCAAGAAGATTGAGATCATCATCAGTAACAGACATGCGTTTAAGGTGAACCTTCTCTAGCCAAGGGTAGGCTTTTGCCATGGTAGAGACCCAAGGAGCGAAGTGAGCCCCCCAATTCCGCGGCATGAGATTGAAGTCAGCGAACCGGGGCTTTCCCTTGACAGTCACGGACCTGACTCGGGTGAACCGTGACGTGGCGCGGCGAGGGGACACGGCATAGCAGTTGCCAATGAAGAGGTCGGATCGAGTGAGCGCCTCCACACGACACCACGACCTGCACACCAATGACGCCGCGTTACGGTCACGCCGTGAAGTCAAGAACCATAGCACGTTCTCAAGCACGTTCTCGAGCACCTGGTCGGCAAACGGCGCCTTTTGGTCGGGGACAGAACTGGGTCCAGAAGAACTCGAACCGGAAGAGCAAGTTCGGGTCTTGGTGGAGCATAAGTCGGTGGGACGGACGGAATCGAACAGCGGAGATCGGTCGTCCTCCTCGGACATTTGAGCTCGATCCTCCCTGTTGAAGTCTTGGTCGCTCTCCGCTGCTCCTGATCTGGGCTTTTTGTTGTTGAGGATCATATAAAAAAAACTTGGATAGATAAAAGGAGGAAGAAGAAAGGGTTGTTCTTGATTGGAAGTTTGAAGAAAGATTAGATTTTTAGTCCATGAAATCAAAAAAGAGGGGAAAAAAAGGAAAGGCTTTTGAAGAGTGAGGGAGAAGGAGAGAAATAATGCGTGTGAGAGAGCAGAAAAAGGCAAGTGTGGGGGGATGGGAAAAGGGGGATTTAGTTGAAGTTGAAGTTGATGTTGGGTGTTTTTAATTTATTTTAGTATAATGGGTGACAAAGAGAGTGTGACTGGAGGTGGCTGTGATGTCTGATCTTATGGACCGACTGAGCATTGGGATTCTCTATGCTTCTTTCTCTCTCACACACATCTGCAATACCCAGTGGCTCCTCCCCCTCCATTTTTTACAAGCTTTTGAGTTGGTTTATGTAGACTAGCGTTTAATGAATTTGTATTTTTGGCGTGTGCGAGTGGGAAACTACCGTTGACACTTGACAGGGCAAAGCTTACTTGAGGTCATTTTCACAAAAGCCCAATGGAGAATTGGTATGGTATGGACCAATTTAAGATAACGAGAATCATTGACCTATTAATGAAAAGTGAAAAACACTTCTCCAATTAATACATTTTTATTTTTATTTTCATTTTTTGAGGAACAGACAAGATTACACAATAGGTCGAGGGATACTAAGTCCTGACAAATCCTCTAACAGGATGTGGTGGCACCCAATGGATGAAGTAGGAAAAAAAGTTACACCGATATCAAAATGACTGACGTATTTAGCTAGCCAATCCGCATATCTGTTGCTCTCTCGGTAAATATGCCGATGAACAACAGTCCAGTTCCTGGTGAACAGATCATGAATGCTC
>JANVCL010000006.1:6830355-6844856 GCA_026546855.1 Erythroxylum incrassatum | reverse complement strand
ATTCAAAACATTCAACATATATAATAAGTAACACAAAACATACTCCAACAATTTGCAATTTCAACAATTACAAAACATACTTAATATCATTTCCACTTCCTTTCATTTCCAACAATTTCTAATTCTAAGTCCTAACAATCACAAAACATTCATAATTTCATTTCCATTCCAACAATAACCAACAATTTCCAATCCTAACAATTACACAACAATCATAATTCTATTTTCATTCCAACAATAACCAACTATTTCCAATCCTAACAATTACAAAACAATCATAATTTTATTTCCATTCCAACATTAACCAACAATTTCTAATCCTAACAATTACACAACAATCATAATTCCATTTCCATTCCATTCCATTTTCAACAATTTCCAATCCTAACAATTACAAAACAATCATAATTCTATTTCCAAGAATTTCCAATCCTAACAATTACACAACAATCATAATTCCATTTCCAACAATTTCCAATCCTAAAAATTGCAAAACAATCATAATTCCATTCCCAACAATTTCCAATCCTAACAATTACACAACAATCATAATTCCATTTTCATTTCATTCCATTTCCATTTCCATTCCAACATTAACCAACAATTTTCAATCCTAACAATTACACAACAATCATAATTCCATTTCCAACAATTTTGCAATCCTAAGTTCCTAACAATTACAAAACAATCATAATTCCATTCAATATTCAATAATTTCCATTCAATATCCAACAATTTCCAATCCTAATGAAATATATATGATGCTTTTATAATACTTAGTCGACATTAATAACTATAAGCATAAATTGGAATCTACAAGTATACAACATATTCACAAATCGCAATTTGATAACATTACCAATTTTAAATATTTATCATTCCCTACACATATATATTACCATTCCATTAATTACCATTTAACAAATATTAAGAATGTGTCAATTAATAATTTAAGCTTTTTCAATTTTACTAATTTTGATTATCAAATATCAATTTTACAATTTTACATTTAATTATTAATTTCACATTTGATTATTAATTTATAACTAGGTTTAAATGTTGATTTGATTTTGATTATCAAACTCAATGTCAAATGCAATTGCACAAATTCAAATTCAATCTCATTCATCAATAATTCAACAATTAAATATTAATACCTTAAAATCTACTAAATCACAATCACCATTCCAATTTCTAAATTTAATTTCCAATCGGATTTGGACCAAATGATCAATGCATTTTCAAAATGCAAAATGCCAACCGAAAATATCTTCAAGACTTCAACATTCACACTTCACTTTGTTCTACCGAAATCAACTTCACAAATTTCCCCAAATTCAACACCGAAATCAACTTCAAAATTTTTCCAAAATTCAACACAGCAACACCAATTTTTAACCTAAAATCCACCATCATCCAACAACCAATACAATCAAACAATCATAAATTTCAAAATGCCATCAAAAATTAAACAAAAATCATATATCAATCGGTCTTCGCCAAATCTGGGTCGACGTCGGGTGTGCGGTGTGCGAGCGGGAGGAGGACGACGGAGAAGGCCGGACGGTGTGCAGCATGCGACCGAGAGGAGGACGACAGAGAAGGCCAGACGGTGTACGGTGTGCGAGTGCAAGGAGTAGGACGACGTCTTCAAGCGTGCGGTGACGCGAAGACTGTGTGAGGTAGACGTCTTCGGGCGTGGACGACGGTTGAAGGCTGGAGGCAAGGCGAGGCTAGCCGGAGGCGCAACGACGGTTGAAGGCCGGGAGGGAGAGAAGAAGATGAAGAGAGACTGGGAGAGGGAGAGTCGGTTGTGGGGGAGGGGGGGATAAAATTAGATTTTAATTTTTTTATTTGCAAAATAGTCCCTTGAAATTTTCTATTTACGGAATAGCCCTGGAATATTCCGCTATTGATAGTACCGGTCGATATCAACCGAAATTTATTTCCGGTACCCTATATGCCCGTTCCGGTACAAGCCAGAATAGTACGAAATCTATATCTCTAACTGAAAGTAAAAAAAAAAAATCTCCTACCGGGTAGCGAGTCACTGCTGATTGTTTTAGGCTAATATCTGGGTGCATCCAAATGATCCGTGCGGTTCTGGGTCAGAAGGGTCATTGTTCCTTGTTTTGGTTAGCCTATACTTGAAAGCCTTTGAGCCTTCTTTTAAGAAGGAAAATATGCTAAATGAGTTACTATGAAGAAGTTTCAATGAAGGAACAATGTGTGGCACTGGCACCAGTAAATATATAATTATCAATTATTCGGAATAGTAGATTAACGTCTCAAAGCCGCATAAATAAAAGCTTTTGACAGGGGAGGAGAGCTTCAAGATATATCAACATGGGACTGTAGTTCTTGTCGTGGAGAGATCAACCATCTAAGACAAAGTCAAAGAATGATGGTTACTAGCACTAGCAGATAGTTAATCAGATTATGATTGACTCCGTATAATTTTAGGCCATATTAGAATCCAAAGTCATTTGGCGATATTAAGAGGAATTTGAGAAAAGCCATGTGTTCAGCAGCCAAATTTAACTTGCCGTCTTTGCCAGTCCTCGGAAGGAATCATGATTTATAGCATAGCGACGAGTAAGGCTTGGATTGGAGGTTTTTCTTAAAATTCGGTCTCAAGATTAGCTCCTGTGTTCTGTCCAATTTTGGCAGTTCGGTAATTTAAGAGTCTTAATTAATAATTAAGAAATCAAACTAGATTTAATCTTAAAAGTTTTGAGTTGTCTAATTTTTTGATTTAATCCTCAATTTTTTAGTAATTTTTGTTATTAAAAATTGATCAATTTATTAAATAATCAGTCAATTTTTGTAAATTAGTAAATTCTTATAAACTAAAATAAATCAATTAATTTTCATTTGATAGTTTCTTTTTTAATTAAATTTTAAAATTTTTATAAATAAAGACAATCTCTTTTAATCTTACTTTAAATTTTTACATTTTATTTAATCTTTACTAATTTTATGACAGTCTAATACTAGATAAATCTTTTAATAGTTTAACTTTCGGCTTGATTTTTAAAACGCTGGTCTTAACGGTGACTAATTTATGAAGTCTTTAAGATTTTAAAACATGAATCTCTTATTATAGAATAAGAATAATAGCCACTTTTAATGTCCTTTCCTCTTTTAAATTTGTACGTTATTGGTGCAAAGATTAAAGCTTGGTAGAGTACACCTGAAAGGTAATTAACAAGATGGCACATGAGACCAAGTTTTGATTAATTAAGGAAAAAATGGGATGGTCATTGCAGTACAAATCCCGAACTAAGAATATATAGATGCAAAACCACATTAGTTGCGTCTAAATGGATGGAGACCGTTACTTTATTCGTGATAAATATTGAATACCTAGCTAGTTGAGTATCACGCCACATGGGGACCATAATATGAGCGGAGCTCAGAGCTCTTGGTCTCAAAATCTGCATCATGATTAGCCCTCTGCTATATAGTGCCGATTGATAATGATCATCAAGTTGATAATAAAGGGTTTTCTGGCCTTTTAACTCTTTGCTGCTACTAAAAGGACAACATCAAGATCTCGTAAAAGTAGGATAGATCTGAAGCTTCATCTTCTAACAGCAAGAAGTTGATTTTTAACTAAGTAGGACAGTAACATTTCAATTCCTATGCCCTGCATAGAACCGTCAGCCAAGATGACCTTACTTTAGCTATTATTTGTGCATCATATTTTTTATTCTCGCCATGAATGCTAGCTTCTGACTGGTGACTGTGAGCCTGCCACGGCACAGTCAGAGGCAGAGACTTCTGTTTATATATTCATTGGATTAAGAACATAAAACAGAAGAAGGAAAAAGGAAAAAAGACCAGATTTATTGCCTGGTTTATTATAAGATTGGGAATCTTTTCGTATCTGTTGGTAAAAGAAAAAGACATGGAAATAGAAGAACACCTGCACACCTTTTGCTTTCACCCCTATATTGCAGAGGTATCCATACCATCTATGTAGGCATGAAATGGTAGACAGACACCCCCGCCAACTTTAATCTACTTCCCCTCCCTAGCTAAATTATTGATTCCATAAAATACTAAATGCATCACCTTATTAGTTCTCTTGCTCCTTTCATCCATACTGTTCTTTTATGACTGAAGCTCTCAGCTTCGTAGTTAAGAGTTACTTGTATTCTTTTCAACAGCGTAACGGAATTTTCTTACGTCACCTTTGTTTCAAAAATCATAGTGAAATCATCTCGATCACCAGGTTAAATTTGATCTGTTCTTGCTGATGTTCATAATATAATCTGCACTTCTGGGAATCTTTAATTAAGTCATGTAGTTTGAAGGTATGATCCAACAAACAAATGACCGATGACAAGCATTACGTATATATATCATAATGTCCAAGGAGATTGTGACAGGATATAAGAAGTCGTTATCCAAGAAAAGTACAGTGTCACCTAACCGGCTCAATCCTGACTCGCCTGGTTGTTCATGGACCATATAAAATCTTATGGTGATCTCTGTTCCATTTTAGTTTCATTTGTATAAGCTGAGATCTTTGGTTGCTCGTTCAAAGTCTACTGAACTAAAAGCAAACCCAACAGCAACTGCAAATAGTTTCCTCTGTCCATGATATAAATGGACCACTGTCAAATGCAGGAAAGATAAGTTAAACTTCCTCCAGATGCATGATATTCCCTTTTTTTTTTTTTTGGGAGGAGTTCGTTGTCATGGCTGGATTTCCAAGCGATGTTTGTCTGCATATTTATGAACATTTGATTCCGACAATAGATTGGCTACAACAGTCAAAGACCCTTCTCTTTTTCCACCCCAAGCTAATGGATGAATTTTACAGAATAAAATCAATAAAATAATAATTCAAAAATAGAGCCAAGTAAACTTTTACCAAGCATCCGGTATAGGCTTTTAAGCTATAGACATATGGGAGGAACCTAATGCTCTGTTTGGTTACTGTCTTTAGAGGTGAGGACGGATGATGAGGATATAAAAGTTTTGTCTTTCGACGTGTTTGCTTACTATTTTTGCGAATTTTTGTTCCGTTCTCAGATAATAACAATAATAATAATAGGTAATAATAATAATAATACTAATAATAATAATAATAATCAGAATAATAATAATAATATGAATAGAAATAATAATAATATTAATAACAATAATAATAGATAAAGACGACAACAACAACAACAATAATAATAATAATAGATAACAACAACAACAACAACTATAATAATAATAATAACAACAACATAATTCAAAATTGTAAACTAAATATTGCAACAATTATAAAATAATTAATGAATTACATCTACTATTCTTATTATACTACAAGGGTATTTTCGTCATTAACATTATTTTATGTTCTGTCCTCAACAACCAAACACATTTTTGTACTCAGGACGAAGATAATTATCTCTGTTATGTCCACTGCAACCAAACATCTCACTGTTTCCAATTCTTGTTCTGTTCTGTCTCGTCTCATTCCTGTCTGTTGAAGACGCTAACCAAACACAATGTAAGAGACAATGGGGTAACAAACATTAAGGATAATTTTGGAAGAAACTTCCCTCTCCGAGCCTTAATTTGTATCGATGTGAAGTGAAGAGTGTTAATAATTCTTGAAATGTCACGGTGAACATCAAAATTCCAACCAAGGTTGTACCGTGAATCTTAAGGTTATGTTTGGCTTTGTTTTATTAAACGTAAAGTTTTTAATGAAATGAAATTAAATAGAATGAAAAGTTTTATAATAGAATGAAACGTAAATTGATGTAATATTAGAAAATTATTGTTTGGAAGGAATATAAGGGTTCATAATGTAATATAGTGAAATGTTGATTGAATGAAAGGTATATAATGTAATATAGTGTATTATTTTACATTCCATCATAAATCTCCAAAATTAGAGATTTTTTATTTTTACTGTTTAGGATAGAATAAGGTTTTTCGTCTTCCATTTTATTATAAAACCTTCAACCAAACATATTATAAGATTGTCAGATTTTCAGCTAAAGGGCCAACAGAAGTCCGTGGACTTTAAGCCCAACCGGAAACAACAAGAGTATGTAAATACAGTCCTTCAAGACGATACATGAAATTTGGGCTCTGTTTCTGTTTCTGGATTAAAAGAGACGTTCTCTTTCGTTTGAATCCTAAAATCATATCATCAGCCCACGAAAGTCGAAACGGCTGCGGCTCTTCCTTGAAATTCAATCTAGTTTTGGTCTAGTATTAGAAGTTGCGAAGCCGTAGCCTTGTTCTAGTCGTGAACCCAATACTTTGGTAAGAAGGCACCGAAAGTGACTAGTAACAGAAGGAAACAATCATGAATCAAAATCAGAACCGCGTGGATCAATCCAACAACACGACGACGAAACCGATCAAACCCCAATTACCAGAATCCCAAGAACAGGAGACCGAGACTCACACGTCCGATTATGCGCCATACCCAAAGCTTGACCCAAACGACGTCGCCCCTCCTCCGGAGAATTGGTCCAGCATCTCTGTGGGGACGCAACAGCCTCCACCGGCGACCCACGAGCCTGCAGCTCCGATCACCGAAAACGCCGCCACCACCATGCCTCCGGAGTCCAATCCCTATGTTTCCGCGGCGCCAGTTGCGTCATCCTCTTTGAAAAGTAAGCATCGTTAGCTTTGTACATGTGACTTTGAGAGGAAATGGGTTGACTTCAGTTGTGCAAATTTCTTTTTGAATTGAAGTGTGCAAATTTTAGTTGTTCTGTTTGTGGTGTTTCTGATATGGAGAAGATAAGGTGGACTCGGTGAAAGACGCGTTAGGAAAATGGGGGAAGAAAGCGGCAGAAGCAACCAAAAAGGTGGAGGATCTTGCTGGGAACATGTTGCAACACTGTAAGTATGTTTAGTGATTTTTAGTTCTTAATGTGGTCTGCTTCTTAGATGCATGGCGTTCAAGTTTTAGGACTGTGGCTCCGGATGGCATATAAATGGTGAATTGTGTGTTTGGTTTTTGGTCTATTTAAAATTTTAATGATCTAATCTAATTGTTTTTGCTAATAAATGGTTTGATGAATGACAAAACAACCATAACACAATTATAGCAATCATAAGCAGTAAATGGTTTGATGAATGACATCCGTAAAACAATTATAACAATTATAAATATACAAAATTAATTAAAAAGAATAAAACTGATGATTTATAGTGATTCAGTTAACTCTAATTTTTAAATTATATTTGAAAATTTTATTATTTTTCTTTTTTCAATAGGTAAAAAAAACACTCAATATAACACTTTTTTTAAAGGTAAAAAATAATTCTTTACAATGTCTTTTCTACTACAAATGAAGGAAAACCTTAAACTAAGCAATTATTCTCTCAACTGATATTTTGATTATTTAAATACAATTCAGGAACTCCTTTCTTGATCATGCAATGTACTAAGGATTCATATCATGCTCAAACACACATGAATAAAATAAAGTTCTCTCAAAGGGTTCTCTAGACAACTCATATATGGTCTATTTTTATTCAAAACAACCAAGTTTGCTTGTTAGAGATACAAACTAATTGTTATAATGACTAATAACAAAAATATCGATTGACCAGTATATTTATAAAATGCGCAAATCATTTAAAATGTACTTAGAACCTCAACGTTTATAGCAGAGTACAAAACGGATCCTAATGTTTTGAAGCGTTCAATTTCAACCCTAAGTTTTTCAAAACGTTCAAAAAAGATCTTAAGTAGAAGAAAAATTTAACGCAGTTAATTCTCTCTTTAAATGTCACGTTAATACTGACATAATATTTTTTTTGTATTTTTAACCAACAAATTGAGCTTCATTTGCAAGGTGACAAGTGGAACCTATTGTCAGAAATATATAAAATAGGTCCCATTGACACGTGATAGTGGAGCTCACTTTCTAATCAATTTAAAACATTGATTTCGTGGTTATGAGACCTACTTCTATTTAAAATATATAAAAATAATGTTACGTCATTATTGACGAAGCATTTAACTGATGAGGAGTTAATTTTGTTAAATTCTTCATCCATTTGAGATCTGTTTTGAAAACGTTGGGATTTAATATGAATGCTTTGAAATGTTAATGTTCAAGTTGTATTATGTTGTAAACGTTGAGGTCTAGAATACACTTTTAGCCTTTAAAAAAAAAGCTGACATAGGTCAACCTAACTCCACGGAAGGTCAATCAAATTTCTTAAAACACGTTTTAAAATTTTTTTCAAGTTCCTTCAAATATCAAAATACACTTATTTGACAAAGATTTGATTCAAAACTATATTAAAACTTTTCTAAAAGTCTAAATGCATGAAGGGATTTTTTTAAAATTAAAACTACTTATTCTCTTGATTATGAAAAGATTTATGAATTATGCACTATAAAATGATTATGCAATGTTTGAACCAAGATAGTGTTATAAGAAAGATTGCAGTGATTTGTTAAATATAGAAATGTTCCGTTATTTTTTATTCTTGGTCCACTTGACTTGAATGGCCTTGAAGCTATTTTGAATTGTATTTGTACTCTACTCTACTCATTTTGCTCAATTCATTCAATTGGCTTTTTTATTTTTTTCCCATTTCTTTAAAAATTGATCTTTCACATTTTTTTTATTTCATTACAAAAGAGCTGTTATTGTCACCAAAAATAAATTCATTAATGATTCTCATCATTTCTTGTTAGTATTACCCTATTTAATGAAGAATCCATTTTAAGCCGTTTTAGAGTGATGATATAGTCTTTTTGAATTGCTGCTGGGGAAATTCCATTGTTCATCTTCTATCATCTTTAAGTTAGCTTTTTTGGAACTAACTTAAAGAATTCTATGTGCTTAGAGATTATCGATGGTGATGGTGTGTCAAAATTTGGATCTTCAATTCTGGCAGTAGCAGTAACTATTCATTGATTGTTTTTACCAATGCAATGCTCTAGTTCTAAATTGGCATGCTTTTGTTCTATGTGTAATTTGCCCAATTGATAATTCTATGATATCTCCCTCTAAATTTTTCTTTTTCAAATGATTAGCAAGAACTACAAGCTTTATTTCTTGCTCCGTGATGTCATGAACTTTTACTCTCTTGAAGAGCTATTACATTCTTGTTTGGCGGTAGCAATACTATGTTGGTGCTCATGGTTTCTGAAAAGCAAAATTTAGTCACTTTTCAGATAAACAAGTATTCTGAGCCTCTTTTTGTTTCTCTTCCCTTTTTCTGTTCAGTGAAAACGGGCCCTAGTTTTGCCGATGCTGCTGTGGGAAGAATTGCTCAAGGAACTAAAGTTCTTGCGGAAGGTGGTTATGAAAAGATTTTTCCCGAAAATTTTGAGACTGTTCCTGGGGAGAAACTTTTGAAGACATATGCGTGCTACTTATCCACTTCTGCTGGTCCGGTTATGGGGGTGCTCTATTTGTCAACCGCAAAGTTTGCATTTTGTAGCGACAATCCATTGTCTTACAAAGTTGGCGATCAAACTCAATGGAGCTATTATAAGGTGTGCTCATTTTGCTTGTCAGGACTTGAAATGGTCGTCATTCTTTATCTAAGCTAGAAGCCTTTCTTTCATGTGAATTTACATAGATGTACATGGATAGATTTTTTAACATCTAGATTTGTGCTGTTCAAGCACTCCTTGGTTCTTTACCATATAAAAGTTCATATTTCCATGAGCTCCTGATCCACTAGATTCATCTGATTACAAGCCTGTATATTTTGCATTTACTTCGATGTTATCTTCATGCTGAGCCTCCTAGAAGATGTTATGGCGTATGGTTTAATTATGGAAGTTTTAATCATGGCTCTGTGGACTTAAAATTTTTCATCTTTAATTTTAATTTCAATTTTTGTTATGATCATAGTTGGGATTTAGTAGATTGTTAATTTGCAATCTTAAATATTTCCAATTTACCATTTTCCTAGTTCGACGATCAAAGTTCCTCACAAGGGGTAAAGCTTACAGTCGTTGAGGGTGTTTTTGCCAAATAATTATCCGTATGCATGCCCTCTGGCACTATTCCTGTATTCTTTTTATGGTCCACTCCTATCCTTTTTCCTTTCCTCCACTCGGCTGCCTGGCATTTCTCGTAATGTCGTGTGATGAAGTTGCTTATCTTCCTCTTTAATGACTTGGTGTTTGATCTCTCTTTGCGCGTAGGCTGCTATTCCACTGCATCAGGTGAAGGCGGTAAATCCATCAACAAGCAAAGTCAAGCCAGCAGAAAAATACATCCAGATCATCTCCTTGGATAACCATGAATTCTGGTTCTTGGGCTTTGTGCACTATGACAGTGCTGTGAAAAATCTAAAAGGATCATTGCAGCAACCTACCTTCTGATGACATTAGTATTATGGCGATTTCGTGTAGATGAAATTATTGTGCGTCGAATTTGGAATAGACGATTTGTTTGTCTTTTTTTTTTAAAAATTATGTTGACAATAGATTTCGTTGATTGTAAATATATATACATGCATGTTTGTTATTGTCAAGATTAGTAGTTAATGTGATCACACATTTGAGCTTTACCTTTTCAAACATAAAGCACTTCCTCTCCTAAGAAAAACACAATAAAATAAAGAAGAAAGAAGACAGAAAAAAGGAGGCTGTTCATCTTTTCTACAAGAGAAGAGGTCATTGGGAGCATTGCTTTGCATGTATGGTAAAAAATCTCTGCTAGGTTCGATTGGCAGGGAACTGTGAATGAGCTAAAACGTGGACAGGCCTGGTAAGTAAGGAGTCAGGAATTGTAGGTAGTTGTGCTTGGTTTTTGGATCGGCCATGACAAAATGGTGTGGACAGCTTACCTGTCTGTCTGTACCCCAACTGGCAATCTGAAAAGTGGAAACAGAACACCGTCAGTGGGACTGGCTCATAACACTTACAACTTCATCAGTTGTGTGGGTCACTGTTTAGGGTGTGTTACTGTTAAAGACGCAGTTTGGCTCTCTTGGTGGGAGCAGCTTCTTACTGTGGAGCCCTCACCCAATCACCAATATGGTCTCTTGACTACTCTCAACGCCCCTGAAGTTTCGAAATACTCCAACTTATATGCAATTTTATTTATTTAACTAAAGACGATCAGGAGAAAATTAATCTCCATAACTAAGTAAATAAATAAATGAGAACTCATCAACACCATACAATTCTTTGAAGGCCATGTTGACTATCTCTGACCATGTCGTTCTTTGTCTTCTATTCTTGCGTCTTGATTGATTAAATGTATTTTAAGGACCAGACTCGCATGAGAATTAACTGAGCAAGTCACTTGGTGACTGCCTGCATTGTTGCTGTGAGAGTAAGAATTGCATGAAAATTTCGACTTGGAATTTATTGGTTTGAAAAATCCTTGCAGTTCCATCACTAATTAATCTCTTCAAAAAGCTACAAAATCCCTAAGCATTAAGTCATATATGTACCAAGCAAAGGATATTTCTTGTTTCCTTCAATAAATAATTTACCTATATTAAATTAACTTTTAAACTCTAGCACATGAGTTTTTTTTTAAAAGTTGAAAAATGATTAGTGATACAAATGGATTATGCAAAATTATTAATACATTTTTTCTTTTACTAAAATTCCCTTGATAAAAATATAAGATGGTTTTTCAGGTGTTTGTTTTGTTATTTGGGTTTTGTGAAACCCTTTTTTTTTGGGCTAATCAGTGAGGACATATTTTGCATAATTTCTAAAAAATTGATGGCAGCATGTTTTGGCAAAGATTTGATAAAACCAAATTGTCTAGGAAATTAGCTAAGGCACCAAAAGATTAAGTTGTCTATTGCAGTAGCATTCACAATTGGAGTGATCGAGGATTTGTGGTAGCTGAGAACTCAAGTTCATGACTGGATAAAGCACATTTAAGCTCTTAAAAATGACAGTTATTTTTTGATAATTTATGTTAATTGTTCCAGTTAGTTAGTTATATTAGTTAGTCAATTATGTGAGTTAGTAAGTTATGTCAGTTTGTTGATTAAGTTAGTTGATAGTTACTAGTTCTCAACAGTCATGTCAAATTTGCAGATAGTTATTTGAATAAGTTTAGGACCTGAGCAGTTATAATGGTTGATGGAAAACTATCATTAACTTCCCTAGCTGTTGGTTTATATACACGTGTAATGTAAGGTAGAAAAGGGTTGGTTTTACCTTCTTCTTTTTTTCCCCCTTAACCCTCGTCTTATATAATATCTATTATGATTTGATTGAGTTGTTTGGCTGTGTAAGTTTTAATTATTAACCTCCGATAATCCGCAAGCGTACGATTCTTTAGCATAGTATCAAAAGTGTCGATCCCACGAGGAGAGAGTTAATCTAATCTTAAAATCTAAGGCCAGAAATAATAACAAAAATCCAAGATGCAATGAAACTAAAAACGAGAACTTAATTCAATCAATCAAATTAAAAATCAAATACGAAATACTAATTATTAAGCAATTGCAATACACCCAAGAATCAACTGAAAGAAATTACCGATTGAGAGAAAGAAAAATTTACCTATCCTTAATGATAACTTAATTGATTATGAATTATCAAATTGTTGGTTATTCTCTCTAGAGTTATAACCATTAACCCTAAATCATAAACCCTAATCAGATTATGGAAATTGCAATTTCTCAATTCATAACCTATCTAAACCCTAATTAGTTTTGAATTTCTCTAATAAACTATCGAAACCTATACAAGATCTCTCTTCGCACAATTTCTCGATCTGATTCAACTCTTGTTCTATTAAATCACCTAACTCTCATTAGTCCAATTTAATCTTTTTCTTTTGATTTACCTTCTTAGTTTATTACTAAATTATTCAATCGTCGAATCAAACCACAACAAATCCAATAAACACATAAACAATCATATTTTCATTAATTCAAGAATAAAATTCCGAAGGTGAGTTTAGAACATCCTCAATATTCTAGATTCTATCATCAACTATTCAATCCAATTATATACAATAATAAAACTGAAATTAACTAAGAAATACAATCTAAATGGATGATGGGAGGCAACAACGTCAGGAAACTTCTAATCCGGGAAGTATTTCGAGTCAACTTCTTCTCCTCTCCTCTCTTCCTTCTTCTCTTCCTCTATTTCTCGATGATTTCTCTCTGGGGTTTCTCAAGGTGGCTTATGCAAAAACTCCTCTCTGCCTCTTTTTCATATTCTTTAAATATCCTCTTGTGTTCTGAGCAGCCTTACGGTTTTTTCAAGGTCCAAAAGGTCCAAACAATCCCTCGAAACTTGACATTCTTGAGTATCTATGCGTCTGCCCGATGTAAGCCACATCTGAGCCTTTTATCACGATCTTGGCATGCATTGTGGGTCGTTCCTTGAGCTTCTATCGCGATTGTGGCATGTAGGCCACGATTGTGGGCCAACTCTGGTGCTTTTGTCACGATCGCAGCCTAACATGGCACGATTGTGGGCCATTGTTTCAGCCCGAATATCTCCGAAACTTTTTCTTTCTTTGATATTGACCCTAAAACACTAGCAAGCACATCAAGGTACTTCAAAAATATAATATTTAAGCTCAAAGACTTGTATTAACCCATAAAACACTTAGAGGCTGTTTGGAATACAGTGAATTGAATTCATGAACGAATTGGATTCAATTACATTAATGAAATTGGAATTGAATTCAATTTACACTGTTTGGAACAAATCCAGAAATATTAGAATTGAATTCAATTACATTGTTTGGAACAAATCCAATAAGATTAGAATTAAATTCAATTATTTCATATGACACATTTACCCCTGATTAAAAAATAATATTAACAAATAAACATTCACACTTACTTATTATTATTATTATTATTATTATTTGTTATTATTCTTATTCTTATTCTTATTATTATTGTTATTAACCTTATTATTATTATTATTATTATTATTATTATTATTGTTATTATTATTATTGTTGTTGTTATTTCATATAACACATTTACCCTTGATTAAAAAATAAATTTATTAAAGAAATTATGCTTCCATGCCATATTTGCATATGGTTTCACTTTTATTTTTTTAATGTGATTTTTTGATTCTT
Source organism: Erythroxylum incrassatum (assembly GCA_026546855.1). NCBI lineage: Eukaryota > Viridiplantae > Streptophyta > Magnoliopsida > Malpighiales > Erythroxylaceae > Erythroxylum > Erythroxylum incrassatum. Next base: position 6,830,823 of record JANVCL010000006.1, on the reverse strand, counting down.
TTATTTTTAGTTTTATTTTTTAAATAAAAAATTATTTGATTTTTAATGTTACTTTAGTTATTTTTTATGATGATAATTATATATTATATAAAAATTAAAGATAATTTATTTTTAATCAATTAAATTTATTTTAATATCTTATATAATATTTAATAATAAATAAAAAATTATTTTATTTTATTAAAATAAGTAATTTAAAGTTAAAATTTTATTTATTTTAAAAATATTTAATTATTAATTCATATTTTATTTGGAATTTATATATTTTAGAGATATTTTAAATTTAATTAAATTTATTGATATCTATTAATTTAATTATAAAATTAAATAAGTTATTAAATTAAATTAAATTAATCATAGTTTTAATTAATAATTAATTGCAGCTAATTAAATATATAATATCTAATGTCAAAAATATATATATATATATATATATAAAATATCAAATTAAATTATTCATAATTTGTA
>JANVCL010000006.1:6817184-6830255 GCA_026546855.1 Erythroxylum incrassatum | reverse complement strand
GATGGCTATAGATATATTAGCCACTGAGCTGTGTAGCTCACCCCATTAATTTCCCTCCTCAGGTGGGATTCCCGACGGCAGTTGATCATTTGCAGGGCATCGAGCGCTCCTCAATAGTTAGAGGCTTTTTGTACTAAGTTAGTACTATTTTGGATAGTTCATTGAGCATATCATTATTAAGCATACTGATGTATTTTGTTTACAGTCCTGTTGCGAATGATATGATGTAATCAAAGTTGTTGAATGTTTTGGTATTTGAAATGGCAATGTATAGAGATTTGTAATTTCTCTTGTGAATGAGTATACATAGATAATTGATTGTGAGTGCTTTCGCAAATTTATTTCCTTTATGTGTCCCGACGGGACACCCGGGGTTTAGCCTTAGGGGTCGGGACTAGGGCCCAACGGTCTCCGTTTGTGTTCCGTTCTGGATAGTTGGGCTCCGGGAACGGGGTCCAGCATATATATTATTCATATTAGAGGAAAAATGATCTTAGTATCCAATTATTATAAATGAAGTTTTCTCACACCGAAAATAAGTACAAAAACAAAAAAACAAATTATTTATAGAAATAAATAATTAATATCAAACAATATGCATTTTGTCAAACACTTGGTATGCATTAACCTCTTCAACCATAATTCAAGATAAATTCCCAATCTTTTTCCATTATTCTCCAACAAGTACATAGCCCATCATTAATAATCAGTAATTAACAATCAAAACAAAAGAAAAACTCCATATGAACCAACAATATCATCTATGACATGTTTTTCATCGGAGAAAGGAGAGTAAGGAGAAGAGGACAATACCTTTGGTTAAGACCGCTAGAGAAGACGACGTTGGCGATGTAGGAGCTCCACTGCGATAGTACAGGTACAGATGGCGGCGATGGAAGCAAACGAAGGCGACAGATCGACGGAATAGAGGAAGGCAGGTGCGTTCGGTGTGGGGATGGAGGGTCGGGTGGTAACGACGTCGTTTGGTTAAAAACGACGTCGTTTCTGTCACGTTTTAAACATTTATAACTTAACGTAAATGATGACGTTTGGATTTACACCAAGCGACGTCATTTTTGTTACGTTATAAAAGTTATACCAGTAAGTGGAAAACGACGCTGGTTGGTTTTAAGCGAAAAAACCAAACGACGTCGTTTTAATTCTGTTTTATACGTTTAAAAAATAGTGGAAAATGATGTTGTTTTTTTCAACTCCATATGACATCGTTTTGTTCAACAAGCGAAGGGATTCTTAAGTTAACCAAAACGACGTCGTTACAGGATAACCAAACGACATCGTTTTCGTTAGGTTGGATGACGATGAATTAGGTCGACATTTACCGAATAAATTTACTTATGAAATTTATACCACCATTAAAGTTTGTTTTTTAACCAAAATTGCCAACACATCTCCAATTCCATCGGTAATTACAAACATAAAAGTTTCGATTCGTAAAATTCCATCGGTATTTTGTTCTTTTCTTTTAGTGACTAAAATCAAAATTATGTACATAGATAGTGTAGAAAGTATCAAATTCTACATCATAGCTCTCAAAATATGGAATCCAACACCTCACTTCCCCTGTTTATACACCAAAACATATGGGTTCAGTTGAAAGAACACACCATCACATTATGGAAATTGAACTCACTCTTCTTCACCAAGCCTCTAATCCCTTCCAATTTTGGCCTTTTGCATTTCTAACTACAGTTTATCTCATAAATCATATGTCTACTTCAACACTTTAGTTTGAAACATCATACCATAAGTTATTCCGTCATCACCATAATTATTGGCCCCTCAAAGTTTTTGGCTGCTTAGATTACGCATGGCTTCTGAACATACGCTGAGTATAAATTGGAACCTTGATCTCGTCCTTACATTTTTATCAACAACTTTATTAATAATAATTCTTTGTATTGGTTTGATCCAAATAAAAATCAAATATTTGTATCAAGACATATAGTGTTTGTTGATGATGTCTTTCCCTAAAAAAAACAATTCCTTTCCTCATTCTCTATTTAATAATTAACTCTTATCTAAGTTTAACATTCAATCCATTTTTAATGACTTATGTTTTCAATCAAAACCTCCTGGTCCACCTCCTACATTGGTTCCTATTTCTAATAGACTTCTGCACGATTCTAGCTTAAGCCCTCCTGCACAAACTTCATTGTCATCACCCATGTTCTTATCACACCAATGATTTGGTCCTCATATAGATAATCAACTCTCTCATTCAACTTTGGAGATAAGTGCCTAACCTGCTTCTTAGGTAAGTGATTCATCTCTCCTCTATTTCCATATTAAAAAACCAACCCCACCACAAACCCTTATGGTCACTAGATCTCAAGATAATATTCACAGATCTAAAAAAACCTTTCTCTCTCCGTACTATATCTACACAATTTGATCTATTTGTCTATACTAAACCCTCTACATTATAAAAAAAGCATCCTAAATTCTCCATTGATGTAGTGCAATGGAAGAGGAAAACAAAGCTCTTTTTTCATAATTGCACTTGACACTTGTTCTTGCTTCACCTACATAAAATATTATTAGGTGTAAATAGGAGTATCATATTAAAAAGAACCCTAATGGATCCATTGTCCACTATAAATTTCAAGTTGTTACTAAGGGACTTCACTAACGCTCGAGTATTGACTTTACTGACACATTCAGCCCTGTTGTTAAACTAGCCACAATTTGATTGATTCTAAGTATTGTTGTATCTGATAGTTGGGTTTTAAAGTAATTAGATATGAATAATACATTCTTGCAGGGTGCTCTTAATGATAATGTTTATATGCAACAACCACTAGGTTTTGTTGATTGTTAATTTCCTAATTATGGGTGCAAGCTTCACAAAGCTATTTATAGCTTACGTCAATCCCCACATTCTTGGTATACAGAACTTAAATCTTTCCTTGTTAATGTTGGCTTCCTAAACTCGAAATGTGATACTTCACTTTTTATTCTTCAAACAACTTCATTTAACATCTATCTTCTCGTATATGTAGATGACATTATTATCATAGGAAGTAATATAAGAGAAATTCAAGGCTTTATTCTCAAGTTGTTTTCTCAGTTTTCCATAACAAGAACTTAGAGATCTGAGTTACTTCTTAGGAGTTGAAGCTATAAGGACTAAAAATAGTCTTTTTTCTTTCTCAAAAGAAATATCTTATAGATCTTCTCCTCATAATAGTCATGATCAATGCCAATATCATTTTAACTCCTATGTTGACCACTAGTACTCTTTGTCATGATGATGGTTCTACCTCTCATGATTTTACTTAATATTGCAGATTCTTGAGTATTTTCAATGCTTATCATTTACAAGGTTAGATATTTCTTTTACTATCAACAAACTTGCTCAATTCATGCATTGTCCTACTATTAATCATTGGTCAGTTGTAAAAAGCGTGTCATGTTACTTTAAAGAACTTTAGATTTTAGGTTATTTTCTCTTCTCAAAATTGCTCTCATCTGTAAGTATTTGTGGATGCTGATTAGGCTAAAGATATTGATTCTTGGGTTTCTAACTCGACATATGTTACTTATCTTAGCTCTCATTCCCTATAGGTCTAAGAAACAATCAATTATTGCTCGCTCATCTATAAAAGCTGAATATCATGTCATTTCTATTGCTACCGCCGAAGCTAATTGGTTAATTCATCTTTTGGGAGAATTGGACATCTCTCTTAATGTCTTGTCTATGTTTATTGTGATAATATGGGAGCTACCTATCTTTGCTCAAATCTAGTCTTTTACTCACGTGTGAAACACATTGCTATTGATTTTTAATTTATTTGCAATTAGGTGGCCAAGAAAGCTATTCATGTCTCTCATATTCATCCTGTGGATCAATGTGCTAATTCATTCTCTTGCTAAAAAGTCATTTCTTAATAATTTTTACAAACTTCAAGTCCTACCTATCCTGGTTCCTACTAGTTCAAGGACTCTTGCCCTTGTGGGGGCATGATAGAGAGTAAATCTCTTCATAATCACCTACACATGTTAAGTGAGTGATTCTCTCCATAATTTCAAATTCATGATTATATGTAATTTGTAATTATTATTAATTCTATTTCCTTTTAGATAAAGTAACAAGTCTTCTATCAATGTATACGTATTTATTCATACAAGTCAATGACAAGCAACGAAATATTTACAAAGACTTACAAATTATTCACAAACCATTAGAGGAAATCTCAAAACTTAAAACAGAAAAGAAAGATATTCTTTGGAAACAAGACACAAAAGGAAATGGGCACAAAGAATAGAACATAATAAAGAAACCAAATTCAAACATCTAATTATTGATCACTTTTCCAAAATCAGACGCCAAAACATTTGGGGAAAATCTGATCATAAAACGCAACTTACTCTAAATTTGACCATAAACCTTTAATAAAACAGGAAATGCATATATAGCTTAGACAAACCCGTACAATTCTATTTCATAGAATGTTCATGATTAAGTATAGCTAACTGGAATTGAGGCTCAGGTTCGTTTTCATTTCTCCTGATAAGTTTTTGGAGGAGATGGAATAATACTCAAATATACGACAATGAAATAGAAAGGGCAAAAGAAGATATGCAGCTAGCCATCTCACTTTATAAGTCATAAAGAGAAACAAGTGATTGCGATATATGTAAACAGCCATTACTTGCGACATGTATATGGTGTTTCTATTTCGCCTAACCATTGTGTCTGTCCGTGCTTTTTCAATAAATTTTATGTACGAGAAAGCTCGTGTCCATCAATTCACTTCTGGAGAATCTTTTGAAGGAGGACCAAGACAAATCAGTAACGTCATTTTTTCCCCACTTGCAGAGCATTTCCTATCTCTCTCTCCAGATGAAGAAGATCCTAACTAAAGCCAGCAACGTCCTTTTCCTATCTCATTAAATTAATTTTTTGTGGAATTTCTCGTTGATATTGGCCATTACCATTTTGGCCAAGTAACATGCGCAAGAAATACCTTTCCTAGTGGTTTCAAAGTCTCGTAATGCACTTGCTAAATTTACAAGCTTCGTGCAGGAAATTGTTCGAGTATTAGCTCAACGGATCATATAACGTGAAATTGCTCTATCTAGAGATAACAAGTCACCATTCTAAAAAAAGTCTTGGAACCTGATATAATCATTTACGGTTTTCAGTATCACATCATGTTCTTGAATGCCTGATTAGTTCCATGAGATTTACATTGCCAACTGTGTCCCTACAATGCCTGCCTAGAAGAAGAGCCATAAACCTAACTAATTAGTCTTCCTTTCAGCTCCGTTCATAATCACGATATAGTAACATGCGATCAATGGAGAAAATGGAAACAAAACGTATTGGATTGTGAATGGAAGTTGATTTAATTAGGGTCATGGAAAAATGCAATCCAACGAAAGTATTTAAAAAAGGTTTGGTCTTTCGTTCAGCTGTGACCATCAGGACATAACCCCACACTAGCTGTAATGTCAGACCATTTATTATTGTTCCGTTTTCTTTTTTCGCGACAGAGACCCACACATGTCCTTCAACGTAACAGAACAAAAGCAGCAAACGGAAGTAACATGAGACCGGGCTTGAGATCATTTTTCCGACAGCTAGCTTCAAATGCCTTAGTAGCCTCTATATTTATTACTCGCCTTTCTCCAACATCCACTTGTCTAGTAGATTGTGGTATATGTGCCATTAGTTCCCACTTTCCCACTACACATTCGCATCACGTTGGCTCTTGACACTCTATAAGCTGTAGTACAGTTGATTCTCATATGCACGAACTTTCAATTTAGCATAGTTTTCCATGGAGAATACGTATCAGCTTTAAACAAACTAAGTGTAGATAGAAATTTCTTTAGGTAGGTTATGTGATACCGTAAAAAATTTTAATGTCCACTATATATATCGTATGTATTGATGAGCTAAATTTCTTTTTTACTTTAATCTTTAAAATCGTAATAGAATTTGAATTTTAAAATTTTGTTTAATGCCTATAAAATATGTATTTGATATTTATTTTTTGAAGTGATTAAGATAAGTTCTGTGTAATTGGACCTGTTAGCCTAATATGCAATTAAAATTGAATATTATTCAATTTTTTAGATATAACTTTTGAAAGGAATATTAGGTTGAGATAATTGAAGAAATTATGAAAGTTAAGATATATATATATAGAAGTTGTTAGTGCAGCAAAATTGAAGAAGTTAGTGAAAATAGCTTGTTAATTAGAATTTTTTAGATTGATTATTCGGTGGATTTGTAGTTTTAGATATTTAATTATGTATATATTACTGTTTGAATGATCCAGTTCCGTTATTTTGGAAAGAATTACTACCAAACAAAGTATGGTTAGGAGTAGTAAAATTTCGAATTTTTATTGAATTGATGCAACTGTGGTGTTTGTTCAAATTCAATGCATATTAATTAAGTGATGTACGAAATATAATTATTCCAGTAGGAGTAGGAGTGAAAGTATACAATGAAGTGTACCTTAGTTATTGCATGAGAATGTATTTATAGTGTTAGCGCGTTGTGTGATGACTGGTATGTGTTGTTTAATGCGCTTTAAAGTCATGGGAGGGCGATGCATTGTGTGTTGTGAGCTACGTGTGGTATGATATAGTTAAAACTTATCAGCTCACACCATATCGAATCAAATTATTGTTAATGGCGCCCATTATTATTTCTAAATAAAATTATTAATAATATCACTTAACAGATGTACTCTATTAAACTTGTCATCTGATTAAATTTTGCCATTAGATGACAATTGACTTGACCCGAGAGCCAATAAGTTGGGATCAATTGTGGATGATTTAAGGTTGAGAAATTTAAGAAAGGTGAATGAATGAAAGAAAGAAAAAAGAGACTGCTTTAAAACTTGGCCCGAGTAAATGACAATCACAAGGTCTGCAAATCTGCAATAAAACTGGTAAAGACTCTGCTCCACTGCTACGTTAATAAGTATTTCAAACTGTAGTATTGCCTTTTAACAGTACATAGAAAAACTCAACCATTATTGCACAAAAGAACCGGAGAAGAAGAAAACTAACCTTGAAAACAAGAGAAGCAAGAGCAAAAGGTAGTAAAGGAAGATGTACGCAAGAGAGAGAGAATGAGAGCAATTAATGGAGGACGAGGTATCACGTATCAGGGACATGAAGAACTTTTACTTTAGGTCCACCTATTCTCAGGCCACATTTGTTCCCATTCCTTTTCGATGCTTTGAGCTATGTTAAGCAGGAAACATGTGGATTATAAATGGAGTTTGATAGGAATTAATACGAGAGAGAGGAGAGAAAAAGCAGGTAAAAGTTAACGGGATCGATGAGAATAGGAGAAAGAGAGGAGAACTTGACAGTTGTGAATGGACACAAAAAATTGCAGCTTTGCATGCCAAACACGTTTGATTCAACCAAGAATTCTCTTGAACGGATCATCATCACATGACGCTACACCTACAAACGTCTTCATTCTAATCTGCTTGATCAAACTGTTTCTCTTTTGATGGGACTGGAGAGAGGGAGCACTGAACTGAACTGACTGATGACTCGAAATGCAAGCTAGAATTCATCAGAAGTTACTGATAGTCTTGCAGATAGGAACAGCTATAACATTTGAATGGGTTCCCTTAACTTGCTTCATTTCAACGAAAAAGAAAGAAAACTACATGAGTTAGCAGAAAGATGCGGATTATGAGCAATATGGAAGTCGTCCATCATAAATATAGAGGCATCATCATCATCAGCATCCAATCCATCCTACATTCAGCGCTGAGAAGACAAAAAGCTAAACAAAATGTTCGATTAAACTACACCAAGAACCCGAAAAATGAGAAGAGACAAAACAGTTAAGAACCCTAGTCAAAATACCCTAATGAATTTGGCATCCCAAGCTCTCAACTGCACAGTGATGTCTCCTTCTTTACTATCTTCCACCCTTGTTCGTAGAAACATAACAATTTTGGACCCGTTCCTATTGTCTGTTTTCCCTTTAGGCACTGCCTGAAAACTTTAGGGTTTCTTACCAAGAGTGTGCTTGTTGTTATGCATCCAAACCTTAAGCACATGTCGTTTCACACCATTGTCAGCACAAAACTGCTCCACAGCAGCCTCATCATGCTTCTGAATTCTCCAGCCGAGGCTCTCCGCGAACTCCATCATCTTATCTTTCTGCTCCTGTGTAAATTTAGTCCTAAACCTTTTCTTCGACCCACCACCACCACTACTACTGGGATTCGACACGTCATCCTCTTCCCTAAAGTACCCGCCACTTGTCCCACTGCCACCAACCCCCCCAGGAAGAGTCGGTAGTGCCAGAGGAAGAGACGGTGGCTGTTGCAGGTGGTGGAAGTACCCAGCAGGAGGAGGCACTCGATAGTAAGGAGAGAATTGCGGTTGGTGGTGATACAATCCCTCGGCGCCGTCAACCACCTTACGGTGAAAATTCCGGTGGCAGTTACATGCGGCGCATTTGAGGGCATCCAAAGTTCCTTCATCGCCAGAGGCCGTGAACTCGCCGCAACCGTCCACCGCCTGACCACCGATGCCAACGGCATGGTTCTTAAGGCACTCTCTGTATCTGACTCCTCCTGCTGGTTTTCTGGCTCCGGTTGTGGACACACTTTCTCCTCCTCTGGGACCCACTTTGGTTCGCGAGGAGTTGCTCACCGAGTCATAACTCGGCGGTATCGGCATGCCCATTTCTTCTGCTTGGTCTTCGTGCTCCTCAAAATCCATTCTTTCCCACTAAAATATCTCCGTCCCTCTCTCTCTCTATAGTTCTTTTTTTTGTTTCACAAGGGAAGAGAAATTTTAGGGATCTACGTGCCGGTTCTTGATGAACAGATCCACCACAGAACAAGTGAAAACAGTGATAAAAGCTTTGCATTAAAAATGAATAAGAAGAAGAAGTAATTTATATTTATAATTAATTCACAGAGGAGACATAAGAGACCAAGGAGGAGGGTGTGGCCGTAATTTCCCGGCTTTGCTTATAAGAAGACATGTCTCCCTCAAAACAAAGCCCCCCTTCTTTCATACGGTTTCTACTTTTCTCTTCACCTGACCACTAAATTAATAAACCCCACTTATTCCTGGGTATAGTTACAGTTGCGTAATAACATAGGTCAACTGGCTGTCGTTTTTCTTCATTACAGTAAATGTAAAGCAGAAAATTTCAACTAAACGCAAAGGTGTGAACGAGCCAAAGGGAAGGATTGGATGTAGGTCATGCCTTTAAAAAAGATAACAGTGTTGGGTAACGTGGGACAAGCAATTTGGCATCAACCGTCTCCAATTTTGATAAGGAAAATGTGCAGTGATTAATTAACGGGACTAATTTTAGTGTAAAAATAAAATTTCTTATTTAATAAAATTAATTACTAATAATTGTATCTTTTTGATAAATCTTTCTAATTCTTTTCTCTTTGGAATCCCACTTCTTCTCTGAAGCTGATGTTGATTTGAAGAGATGAAAGTCTTATGTATGTGTATTTATATTTTTTCTATTAGTTATTTTTATCAACTTTTCTTACGTGACGCACTTTTTACATTTTTCAAACTATTTTACTTCCCAGCCTATTAAAAAGAGCATTTATATATAATATATGTCCATTTAATAAAATATATAATTGTTATATCTATTATTATTAAGTGTTTTCTTTTTATAATGATACTTACGATAGTTATCTCTTAAAGAGATGTAAATAAAATTTTAAATGTATTAATACAATAAAATGGTGATGAAGTATTGGTATGCAATTAAAAGGATGCTCTTACACCAATAAATACGAATAACTATGATCCGCTTCGTACTAGTCCTAAAATATAACGACACGAAAATGTAGGGGAAACAATTAAAGTATAGAAAGCAAACTTACCTACCTGCTGACTTCGCGTCACAAAGTACAAGTGATTGTTATTAATTCACATAAGATATTATTAAATGTGTTTCCAAAAAGAAATTCGACAGTTGTCATTAGATCCGATAATAGCCGCCATGCATCACAGGCAGCGATTAACATGTGTTGGGCATGCATCAACCGAAATCAAAATGAAAAATAAGATTACAAACTTTAAGTATTTTACATGTATAATTGTGAGAGATTTTTATTTTTATTTTCATTTCAAAATAATTTTATATATTCATTTTATTTGAATGGGGTGTATTTAAATTTAAATTTTTTTATTAATACATCTGATTTAGGATTATGAACGAATACATCTGCTAGGATATGAACTTAAAATTCTAAGGAAGTTTGGAGCTGCACTTGGTTGGGTTCAACCCAGCCCAGTACATAAACAAGTTCAACGGGTTGCCTTCATGTAGGAAAGGACCGGGTTCTGTTTGACACAAATTGATAAAGCAAGAAGTGAAACAGTAAAAACTTACTAAAGGAAGAACTGAGACTTGAATGCTACTGGACTACTAAAGATGTAAGAGAAAAGTGGGGTCCTATGAGATTTGCAGACTCTGGACCAGATAACCGGGGTACATTGGGACTTGAAGTTGAAAGGGTAAAAAAAAAAAAAAGTTTAATATTATATATGGCACGGCATCACCCGTTTAACTTCTTCCAAACTTATTTTATTAATTTTTAACCACACAATTATGTATTTATGTATAAAAATTAATGGAACAAGTTTATAAAAATATAATATATCTTTTAAAAATATAAAATTTACATAAATATATAAATAAAATTAAGTATTATAAGAATAAACACCCTAGCGAAACCGGTGTGAATAGTAGTACAACGCACGCAAGCATAACCATAAACGTAAAGAATCCTCCTCGTATAAAGATAGGCACTAGCCACCGAATACACAAATAAAGACAGGGGGAGAGTGTCGTAATGTGACAGGGCATAAAAAAGAGAAGGGTATATCTGACGCGACGCGCTGACCCCGTACTCCTATCCTCTGTCACTCTCTTCGTCCGCTGGCGGGAAACGAACCTCTCGATCTTTATGTGTTTCTGACGTACCTGGATTCCTGTCGTTTGGTTGCTGAAATAATAGGAGGCACAATTTGCCTTCAAAGATGAAGTGAGTTCGGGTGATTAAACAGACACTGTCATTCATTCACTTCCTATAGAACGTTTTAGATTTGAGTTCCTTACCAGTTCTGCCCATATACTAAATAAATTTACTCCCAAAAATCTCTACAGTGATGAATCATCACACTATAATTATACAATAGTACCAAAATATATGTGATAATGATTCATAATGTTATAATTTAGATAAGGGATTCTTAAAATAAAAATACTTAAAATATTGTTACCAATTTGTAATCATTTTTTTATTAACGTGCATCTTATTTGTTGTTAATTTTTATTATAAATTATTGTGAGAGTAGTTGAAAAGATAATATGATATTTTAACGTAGCATTTTTTATTTTGGTTTTGTCAATAACTTTTATATATAATCTGTTGAAAAATTAATTGTAATTGAACTGAAAAAATATGTTTACAATTTCTGGATCTGACCTCTTTAATTAAATAGCTTAAAATGTATGAATTATAAATAAAAAGATTGAAATATACTTGATTCATATTCCTGCACAAATTTTTCTTTTTAAATTATCAACTACAAGTTATTCACATGTCTAACCTTTAACGATATCTACCAAGTAGATAAAAATAAGTCAAACATTTTCTAGAAGAAGGGTAAGAGTGCTAGATCTCTAATGTCTTTTTTTAATTAAAAAACACTCTAAGATTTCTTTTCACTAATTATGATTATAATTTAATCTTAATAAAAACCAAATATTTCATATTTGATTCTTGAATTTTCTTAAACTTTAAAATTAGGTTCAACTTAATTTGAATTATTTTTTCTCTTTTTAACTATTTTTATATGTGACTCGTTAGGTTCCTAATATTTTAGAAATAATTATAAATTATAAATTCTAATTCTAATTATAATTCATAATTACAATGAGATAAATTAAAGCTATGTTTAATTTATCTTAAAATTTTTAATTAAATAATTTATAATTATAGATTGTGATTGATGTTTAATAACATACCATAACTACCTAAATATTAAAAATGTTAAAGTGATTTGACTTAACTTGTTAACACATAATTATATATAATTTAATATTTTCATCATTCAGTATTCCAATTAGACACATAGTATAAGAATAGTGTGTACTCTAATTAAATTCAATTATGTTCATTCCTACTAATTAGCAATTAATTTATAATTGATATTTGAAAAACATCCTTTTTCAAATCTTAATTCACTCTAACTAGAGAATTCCTTAAATCATTATTAATCAAGAATATTGGAACATCCTCTCTAATTACTTTAAGAGGACCCATATTTTATTAACTTATTCAACTATCTCTATATAGTTTATAATATATTCAAATACTATCAACTGAGCTACTCTAAATAGAATAAGTTATAAGTAGCATCAAAACATAATGATTTTCATATGAGATACCTTTACGATGTCAAGTATAAGGATCAATTACAAAATCATTATAATGAAAAAATTTATAAACAAACAAGTAATGTTTTATTTGGGATTCTCATAATTAGGACAATTCAGTGAATTTATTCTCTAATAAGTACCCATAAATTTGTTTAAATATCTTTGTACTTTATTCTATGAGATCGACTACTTCCTTTATAAGGATGAGGAAGAAACATGATGTATGGTGGTCTTTTTACTTTATTCATGTATAATCTTAATAGAGAAATGACTAAGAACAATTTAAGGATAATGCATAAATGCAATATGGATCTTATACTTAAAATCCCGTCATACTTTTATATCCTACAAACTTTATCTTAGATGCTACTTAATTAATAAATTCACTTAAGATAAAGAATATCTTTAGTTAATTATGTCACAAAATTTATAATCAATTGATTGATTGTAGGATATAAACTAATAATCTCTCACTTGTACTTGTAGGACATAAACTAAAAATCTCTCACACGTACTGTAACATCCCATCATCGATGGGAAGGGTAAAATAGTAATTTGGGACTGGTTATGAGTGTGTAAACTAATCTCGGCATGATCAGGCATAGTTTGGCCTTTATATCTTT
>JANVCL010000006.1:6768886-6799159 GCA_026546855.1 Erythroxylum incrassatum | reverse complement strand
TAGAGACGGTCTCCTTTGGTCGTTATGGTTTGACATTGTTATATCGACACAACGATCCTGACTTTCGGGAAGGTCCTGGAACAAAAAATTTTGTTTTCCGCACCGTATGCATGTGATGTACACACCGGGATTTTCCTACAGGACAGTGCCTGGCCTGAAGATGAACATGTTGAAATCGAAGAAGGAGATATCATCCAACTGCCTGGGGAGTTAGGGGGCATAACGCTATCTAACAACCTCAAGAACAAGTTATATAATCAATGGGCAAAAGCAGTAGTCGTCAAATTGCTCGATCGCCAGATTGGATTTCAAATCCTCAGCTCCAGGTTGAAGACCATGTGGAACCCGCGAGGACCTATAAAGATTGTTGATCTGGAAAATGATTATTTCCCCGTGAGGTTCATGGAAGACGATGACTATCTAAAGGCCCTGACTCAAGGACCATGGATGATCTTCGGGCAAGTGCTCTCGATTCAAAGGTGGGTGCCAACGTTTCGCCCTTCGCAAGGCCATATCAACCGAGCCATGATGTGGATTAGGTTTCCAGATCTCTCCATCGCGCAATACCATCCAAGGATCTTAATAGCCTTGGGTAATCTTTTGGGGAATACGGTTAAAATAGACAAAGCCACTCTGCAGGCCCATCGGGGAAAGTTTGCAAGACTTACGATCGATATTGACTTGATCATGGTAACCTATGAAGGTCTACCCCAACTCTGCTATACGTGGGGCACGGTCGGTCATGACGCGTCAGGTTGTCCTCAACGTCAACAAGCTACACCGAAACATCCTAACCCGAGTGTAGGCAAAGGAACATTTAGGACTATGACCACGATGGATGCAGCGGGTGGGAAGCCAATGGGAGGAAACACCAACGGCTATGGCCCTTGGATGCAGGTACAACAAAAGTATCCACGCAACTCCATGCAACGTCAAGATCAGTTGAGACGTAACAGGGAAGCGACTCATAGGAGGGCTCAAGGTTCTCAATCCTGACAGAATAGGAACGCATGGAAAATAAGGCTGAGGCACAGACGGAGGCCCCACAAAACAGTAATCCTTTTGGATTTAGACAAAATTTCAATGTGGCAGAGGTCATTGGCAACGACAAACAAAATCAAAAAGGGCCGGTGTTTACGTCTACTGGGCCCAAACGTAATTCAAGGAAGGGTTCAAAAGGACAAATGGTAGCCCTAATTCAACAAACCTGGGGAGAAAGTTCCCGAGCCAACGATCATCTGGAACAGGGATCGACTATTTTCCTTCTAATTCAAATCCAACCCATACTACAAGATAAACATCTAGCGATTGAAATCACTTCCCTTACAGAAATGGTCTATGATAGTCAGGTTATTAAGGACAAAGCTCAGGTGGTTACGGAGCGACTCTAGTTGATGGAAGGAGTTGAGGATCAGGAGGAGATTAGTAAATTCAGGGAGGGTACTGTAATTCCTCCTACCAAACCTCCAGGCTTAGCAAGAGGGTCGAGTGAACTGAACGACATGACTCAAATGTGACCTGACGAGGAGCTTGAAACGCCGCCATAGGGCGATGGCAACAAGGTAGCTCATGCAGGAGGTAGAGCTCATACTTAGTAGTAGAGTAAACTGTTCCCTTTAAGTTTTATTATTATGTCGATCATCATCTGGAATTGTCAAGGGGTGGGGGGGACTAGATTCCATGTCATCCTGCGTAATTACATTCGTACTTATAAACCTGGTATCCTCGTTTTGCTAGAAACTCGAAATAATGGATCTTGGACGAATGAAGTAGTCCTTACGTGGGGTTTTGATTATTCGATTAGAGTAGAAGTCGAAGGTTTCTCTGGAGGGATATGGCTATTGTGAAAGGATGAATTTGATATCTCAATAGTAATAACCCATCACCAATTTATTCACACCACAATCTAGTACGCTTTTGTTCTTTTGATTTTACAGTAGTTTATGCAAGCCTGCAAATTGCTTCTCAAACCTTTCTCTGGCCAGTTTTAAGATGGTTAGGATGCTCTACACATAGACCTTGGCTCGTTGGAGGAGATTTTAATGATCAAATGGAACTCTAGGATAAACGTGGTGGTGTCAAGCCAGCGAGGGTGGTCAACAAACAGTTTCAAGATTAGGTGCATGGGAGTGGACTTCATGACCTAGGATTTGTTGGCTCAAAATTTACGTGGCACTGAGGAATGGTTCAAGCTAAGCTGGATAGAGTTTTTGGTTCGACATCTTCGCTACATGCTTTTCCTCAAACAATGAATTATCATTTACCTTTTTTGGGGTCAGATCATCGACCCATGTTGATTCACTTACAAAGAACACCACCAAAAAAAATAGGATCCCTAGTGTTTAGATTCCAAAATGCTTGGCTAACACATCCATGATCTGATGATGTGGTAGCAAAGCATTGGTTACCAGCTGAGAAGACGATGAGTAAACCCTTAACCACGTTCTCCACCCAACTCATGAGATGGAATAAGTTAGATTTCGGTAATATATTTCATCGGAAAAAATGGTTGCTAGCAAGGTTGGAGGACATTCAGAGGGCCATGGCGGTCGGTAACTTGGATTCACTCTTAGCAATGGAGGAAAAGCTAAGTGGGGAACTGATGCAAGTCTTGTATGAGGAGGAAATGTTTTGGCATTCGAGAGTCCGATGTGAATGGATTTTGAAGGGCAATAGGAATACTAAATCCTAACACACTCTCACTCTTGCTAGAAGAAAGAAAATGAAGATAGAACGACTCATTGATTCAAATTGGTTACTGATATTTGATCTAGTACAACTGGGCTTTTTAGCCAGGACTATTTTTGTCCAACTTTATACTAACGAAGAAGGGACTCTCTATTGCTTTCCGATCTCTAGAGCTTTTCCTTCGCTTTCATAAGACAAAATTCATGACCTAAATCTGCCAATCCATGAAACCGAAATCAAGAATACGATTTTTGACATGAATCTTAATAAAGCCCCTGGGGTCAATGGTTTCAATGCCCTATTTTTTCAAAAGCAATGGAGGACGATTGGGCTATAAGTGGTGGAGTACATTCAGGAAGTTTTCTGACTGGAACGTTGGGAAAAGGATTTAAATCAAACCATTCTGGTATTGATCCCCAAAATCCCCTCCCCGAATAATATCTCTCAATTTCAACCGATCAGTCTCTACACTGTGCTCTATAAGATCATTTCTAAAGTTATTGTGAATCGTTTGAAAAATCACCTGGATCATCTAATGGAGGCAAATCAATGCAGTTTTATTCCTGGCAGGCGAATAACTGATAATATTATCATCGCTCAGGAGGTCATCCACTTGATAAGCAAGAAAAAAGAGAAGACCGGGTATTTCGCTATCAAGGTAGATTTGGAAAAAGCATATGACCAGATTCGCTAGGATTTTATATAAAACACTTTAACGGACATTGGATTTTCGGAAAATTTAATCAGTGCCATTATGAAGTGTGTGACGACGGTGTCTATGTAAGTCGCTTGGCAAGGCACCTTTACTAATCTCTTCAGTCCTTCACGAGGTATTCAGCAAGGAGATCCGCTCTCGCCTTACCATTTTGTTTTGTGCATGGAACGACTAGGTCACCTTATTTCAAAGGAGGTGGGACATGGACTCTGGAAACTAATAAAGCAGAGTCCTACAAGGCCTCCCATATCCCACCTTTTCTTTGCAAATGACCTTGTTCTTTCTAATGAAGCTACGGATTCACAGACACATGTAATAACAAAAACGCTGAAGGTGTTTTATAAGGCCTCAGGACAGAAAGTGAATACTGATAAAACTCAAAAGTTTTTCTCCAAGAACGTATCTCCAATAACCGCGTGCCGTCTCAATCAAACCCTAAACATTACTAATACGAACAATCTTGGGAAGTATTTAGGAGTTCCGTTGATTCATGAGCATACAACGAAACATACCTATCAGCACATCCTTAATAAAGCACAAAGGAAACTTACAGGATGGCATGCAAAGGTGTTGTCCCTAGCATGGAGAGTTACTTTAACCCAATCAGTTATTTTGTCCCTCCCTATTTTCATGATGCAAATAGTGAGACTTCCGCAGCAACTTAGCGATGATTCGGACCGAATCGTGAGAGATTTTATATGGGGTTCAATGGGTGAGCATAGGAAAATGCATCTAGTTAAATGGGACACAATGTGTCAACCCAAAAAAGCAGGGGGCCTAGGCATTAAACTTATTCGTTCTTCCAATGATGCTTTATTGACTAAGTTAGGTTAGGCTTTGCTTACTCAACCCACAGCTTTATGGGTCAAGATCTTAAAGGCTAAATATCGACTAAATCCTTCTCCCATCCCTAACACATTAGATCAGAAAGGGGCTTCGATTATTTGAAAGGGCATCTCTGCAACTTGGCAGCTTGTACGCCAAAGCATAAAATGGAAGCTGGGTAATGAGAGGTGTAATTTCTTTTAGTTGGATAATTAGGTAAATGATTAGGGAACACTAATTTTCGTAGTGACCTCTCCACTTCCAGTGAGCACTCTTTACATTACAGTTGCAGATTTCACAAATGAAGTCGATACCTGGCAGTGGGATTTGTTTCAATAATATCTCCCTTCCACAGTCTGTATGAATATTGCGGTGCTTCATACTAATGTAGAAGACATAGCAGAAGATACCATGTCGTGGGAACAAACTAATCATAAGAGGTTCACAGTGGCATCAGCCTATGATTTAATCGAAGGCAGTACCACGAATGCGAATAGCAGTCTTTGGGAATTAATCTAAAAATGGGTAGGGCCCCAGTGGAGTAGGGCATTCCTTTAGTTATTAGCTAAGAAAAAACTACTAACCAATCAACAACGAGTGGCTCACCATCTCCCAATGGATAGCAATTGTCACTTCTGTGGGCAAAAAGAGTCAACAGTGCATGTCATACAGGATTGTCCGAGAGTGAAAGCCTTCTGGTGTAAATTTCCCTCGAAGGTGGTTGATACGGATTTTTTTCAACAAGATGAGGGGCTGTGGGTGAAATCTAACCTTATGAAGCACTCACAAGTGAAACAGGTTGAATGGATTACAATTTATGGAGTAGCCTGCTGGTTTTTATGGCAATGGAGAAACAGAAGCCTTTTTGAAGTTGACTTTGCTTAGCTGGAAGAAGTACTAGAGTTGTTATGGAGTACGTAGATTGAAAAATCAAGGCAAGGGCTGTGGAAAACTGTGAGTTTAGGGCTTAGGGATTACCTGTGAGTAATTTAGTTAGTTGGATCAAACCGACGGAGGACTGGGTCAAGTTAAATACAGATGAAGTGGTTAAACAAGGGACTAACATTGCTACTGCTGGTGGATTGCTTAGAGACTCGCTATGGACGGTGATGCGGTGAGTTTATCCAGCACATTGGAAGGGACTCGCCTTTAGTTGCTGAACTCTAGGGAGTCCACTCGAGACTTACCCTGGTATGGATGCTTGGTTATAGATGAGTTGTCATCAAAATGAATTCCCTAGAGGTAATTCATATTCTTTCCTCTTCCATTATAGTTTTGTCTGAGGATAATTTTTTGGTGACAGGTACTCATGGTTTAATCCACTGAGCATGGGAGGTGAAATTTCAACATATATATAGCGAAGGAAACCAGTGTGTTGATAATCTGGCCTCTTTCGCAATTTTATCCAGCCCAGGCCTGCATATCCTTCAAGAGCCTCTGACAATCGTCATGGAGCACATACACCAAGACAAGCAAGGAGCTTTGTACTGCAGAACACTACGCTAATTAGGGTGTTTGTTTGTCTGTTTGGTTTTTCTTTCCTTTGTATTAAAAAAAAGAAAGAAATATGTCCAACCTTTGTATGACCTTGATCGTGTTGATCACAAGAAACATGAAGACTATACTCGTTGAAAGGAAATACAAGTTTAATAAAGAATAAGGTTTAACTTTGGAAATGACCTTTGTATCTCATGAAAAGAGTTTTGAATGCAATCTTCCAAAAACCTTTTCTTTACCTGCTAATTCTTATTTTTAGTAGACATTCCACCAACTAAACCACATGTAAACTTGCCGTACCCAATTTTAGGGATGGTTTATAAATCTACTATTTCACATTTTGCCTTAGATTAACTTAAGCTACATAAAAATCTAAATCAAACCAATAATATCAAAAGATGTAGTTCAACAGAAATAGAAATGGAATATAAAGTTATACCAATACAAAGCTTAATAAATAATCACATAGGCAATAAGGAGTTGGGAAAAAGTAAGTTGTAAATTTAAAATATAAAAAAATTAAAGGAAAAATAACAATACCACTCATTGATTGATACAAACTATCTATCTATCTATCTATCTATCTATCTATCTATCTATATAAATATATATATATATCAATTTTCTAAAATTTTAAAACCAATTAAATATCTTTTAATGGATTGGTTCTCGAGTGGATTGGATGATTCATTGTAGCATATGGTAAGTTCTCATTAACATCTCTGATAAGAAATAGCCTAAGAAAAAGCTTACACTTATGGATGCATTGCTTATTCTTGCACACAAGAATGTGAAATCCGCAACCCTTAGACCCACACTCCACCCGATTGTAAGGGACCAATCAAACACCATTAAGTCACTTCTTAAACCCTTCCACAATTTAATTTCGCATTTGCTCGGTTTGGCTCGAACAACAATATATTTGAATGAACAAATATCCGAATAAAAGCTCCCGAATTTAGTCAAACAAAAGACGGGAATTTTTCTTAGCGTATGGAATGGAGTGCTTGAAAGTTGAAAATTCTTCCTTCAAAGGTTTCTTCTTTCTTATTTATATTATAGCAAATAAGCGTTCTTCAATTTCTCTAGTTCCTGACACTTTGTTTTTGAACCAGAAAGGATGGAATAGAAGGAAATGATAACGGGAAGAATTGCACTTCGGTTTTCAGAATTTCGTCAGGGACTTGCAGGCCAAGAAATAGCTGCCTAATTATGTGACCTAACTGGTCACACCTGAAGATTGTCTGGTGCGTTTATAATATCACAAAAAACGGTGATTCTTAGTCCTGGGTGGTCCAACTGAACCTGCCGTGGTATGATTTAGACAATACCATTTAAGAATACCAACTATTGTATACTATGATTGCGTCTTGTTTGACCAACATTATGCGGGTCAGATTAACATAAAATATAATTGGAAGAAAAAGTAAGCAGGTCAGAACAGGAATCCCAAGAAAATCAACAATATATGTGTAACAATTGAACTATAGAACAATAAACAAATGCAGACGAGATCTCACACGATTACACTGGTGTCATACATCTGCTTCTTCACATGTTTCACACGGTAGCTTAATCTCAAAGAAAGTCCAATCTCCAAACATCCATATGCACGTACAAAAGAAAAGCTAAGGATGTCGTTCCTCATTTTACTCGGGAAGCAATTAACTTCATGTATGCACCAGCAATCCTTCTAACTTGAGCAGGTGATAAAATCAGTTCATGTGTTCAATAGCAATTTCTTCAACAATGTTGATATGGTGGGGATCTTGTTGGTTCTTTATGCGACGATCATTAAGAAGTGATAAAGAAAAACAAAAGGTTAAAAAGCAGGAAAGCATTACACATTCAATCATAACTCTTTCTGGCTCAAAATTATGTACAATATAAAGGATACACAAATATTTCACCAGACATTGATGTATTCTACAAAATTTACAACGAAAAATGAGAGAGAGAGATATTTCACTTTCATGAAAAAGTAACAACAGATATTACTCCATCTTCTCCTTTATTTAGATTTGACCCTATGTTGGATGCCCTAGCCCTTACAAGGTCAACTAGTTGCTACCGCCACCCCTGTCAATTGCCTCCGTTTTTCATCCCCTCCTGTAACAAAACATTTGCTTCATTTACAGCCCACTAGGTTGCATTTGTATTTATAACATAAGAAATCTAGTCCATACGATCTGTCATTAACATACTTTGTTTCTTCAAACAAAATATCTAAAGCATGTATGTCAGACCTCAACTCAATCCAAATCAAAGATCTACTACATTCAAATGAACCTCAACAGGTCACCAGAGAATTCGTCACATCCTCATAGAGCATCAACAAGACATAGCAGATGTATCAAGGCACTAAAAGCTTGGACTAGTAAAACAGCCAACACCTTTTTATACCTAAGAACTCGCATTCATTCTTGGTCTACTTTGTGTGCCAGATATGATATTATTGTAAGTGATAACATAGTAGAGGGAAAGTCGAGCAGCCTTGGCAGGTTGCTCATTCTGAGTTTATCCACTTCAAGAAACAGTTCTGTATTCTGATTCCTCAGCTGTCACATCTTTTAATATTATACACAGATTCACATATATCAAACTTAATCTTCCTACATCTACTGAATTTTGTGCAAAGTACGCCTACTGTTTGGGCAAATACTTTCCTGGAGCTGAATCATGAACAAATTGAATAAAGTTCACTTTTTCACATAGATGAATTAGAGCACAAATGTCATTCAAGGTAATAAAATGAAGCATTTCCTGTGGATGATGAAGTTTGACATGTCAGAAGTTTCAAGAGTTGCAATTTTCAAGAGATAATGGCTGTCCAAAAATCTATAGAATTCACAGGCTTATAGCTGCGGGAGCTCCTCCAATTGGGAGAAAAGGTACTTGGAGAAACAAGAACACAGAAGGCCAAACCAATTAACAACGTACAATAAATTCAGTTTCAAAGATACTAAGAATGCCACTTTCAGTAAGATATATAAAACTTGAAGGAGAGGAATTTGTTACTCACAAACTTCTCGCCATATAAATTTGATTAGCTCATTTTTATTTTTGAACTCTGCTTAGCTCTGAGCACACTCAAAAGGGTGTAAAGATCCTTCTGAAAAGTCGTGCATCCGAAAACGCTCCAATAATTCAAAGGGGCTGAAACTAGCATTGTATAACCATCATAAGCACAACTAAACTTGATATAAATAATGTATCTCAAATAAAAAGGATTATTCAACACTTGATGTTAAGAACAGAAATGCATATCATGAAATTGGGGAGAAAGGGAGCAGGGGACTTCAAGATATGCAATCCCGATGCCACAGATGAGCTGAGCTAGTTTTGAATTGGCCTTCACTAGTTTTCTCACAGATAAGCTGATCCATGGAATATAACTATTAGGTGATAACTTCTGCATTTCTTGAGCTCAAAGCCCATTATCTTTGTGACTTCAAGATATGCAATCCCGTTGTCACAGATGAGTGGCCTTCACTAATTTTCTCACAGATAAGCTGATCTATGGAACATAACTATTATGTGATAGTTTTTGCATTTCTTGAGGTCAAAGCCCATTAGGTTTGTGACTTCAAGATATGCAATCCCGTTGTCACAGATGAGCTGAGCTAGTTTTGAATTGGCCTTCACTAATTTTCTCACATATATGATGATCTATGAACATAACTATTATGTGATAATTTTTGCATTTCTTGAGGTCAAAGCCCATTAGGTTTTTGTTTAGAAGTGCTCATAAATGTCAATTAACTTGTAAAAGTGAAAAACCCGCCTACTGAAGGTGGTTGACATTGAATGAGTCAGAATTATGTTATAATTCAAATGCTAAAGTCTTTGACTATGCCAATCTTACAGGATAGCTTCACGATTATGACACAGTCTACGCTGATTGCTTTCCATAGCTTCCAACACATTAGAAGTCTCAGGTCCAGCTGCTCCCCCAGCCACTATTGATGGAACAGGAGCCTTTGGAGTCCAAATCTACAGTAACATGTCAGGAAAATCAGAAAACTATACCTTAGTAGGTGAACCCAAATACATCTGTCCTCACCTTTATTGTGTAATCAATCCCACTGGTTGCCACAACACAGTCAAATGGATGGCTCTGCACACAGTTCACAACTGTCGAGGGAAGTGGAGGTGAATCAGGTTAATCAACAACAGACAATAAACTTTTGGGAAAGGAATAGTATTGCCAGAGGGAGGGCATATTACCAGCTTCATCTCCAAGTAACATTTTTATTAGTCTACCAGTTTGCTTCTCCCATATAAACCATCTACCATCATCACTTCCACTTGCCACATATTCACCTATACATTGTTTGATTAAAACCATAAACCAAATTAACTACTTTAAAATATGTTATCAACGAGATCACAGTAATTTCCCAACAACAAAATCCAAGTCAAATCTAACGAGGCACCTTGTTAATTGTTATACAGGACCCCTAGTAATAACTGACAAGACACAACGGATAAACCTTAAGGCAGAAACAAAAGACATGCAATAAAGAAAATTCATCACAAAAGTAACCTCTTTGGCCCAAAAAGCTCGCTTGTTTTATATCAGTTCCAACATTACAATGGCCCACGTATCTCTGCTTCATATCAAAGGCTACCTCTGGCTGCAACATAAAATAAGTATGAGGAAATAATCTTAGATTGATTTCAGCTGCAACAATAGAGAACTCCAAAATTTATAGGAAGTAATATTGAGACAGCAAGTCCAAAGTTCATCAAATGATTCTTGGATAGGTATACATCTGATACCATAGCGACTTTCAAGTATTTTAACATAACAATCCTGTGTGTGCATGCATAAGTGAGGCACAGAGAGAGAATTTGTCAAATCAAGTATGGAGTAAAGCTTTAAGCTACTTCCTAAAAACCAAAAGATATTAGTATTTTTCCCTCCATCATGTTTCACCCATTTAACAATCCATTCAAATTGTTGTAGACAAAAAGCAATAATGACAATGTTTTCTTGGCATAACCATAAGGCGATTGGCTATTATCCAGTATGTCTATCTTAGAAACACAAGCAATTATTGCCATTTCTTGACACTAAACACCTTCATAACAAACCTAAAGAACAGCATTCCCATGAGTTCCAAGTTCGGTACTGAAAAAATAAGAAATTGTTTTCTCTTATAATGGATAACTGGAAACAAAACATTTAATGAAGATCAGAGTGTGAACCTGATAAGGTGTTCGATCACTTTGTGAGGATGAAGGAGACCCACATGAGCCATTTGTGCAGCTTGTTTCTCTACTTGAATCACCTCTTCTATGAATTCTGAGATTTAGACTTCCATGAAGAATGTTGGAATGAATATCACGAGCTTCATCACCTGGAACGGATGTTTCAAAGTCCAATTCCAGTTCCTCGTCATAGTCAGAATCTTCCCTTTCAGACCTAGGAGCATCTTGTGAAGCATCACTATTAGCCTCTGATCGATAAAGTATGTCACTCAATGACAGTGCTCTACCACTTCTAGGTTCAGGCCTTGGAATTCCATCGTTTGTCTTATTAATCTTTTCAGCTTCAGCTAGTCAAACAAATATGCAATTAGATGAAGTTCTAATCTCAAAAGGAAAGAATAATATTTATAGATAAGTACTTTCATAGCTACTGGTACTAAAATGATGGTAGAATAACTGAAGACTTGACATCCTTTCTCATATTTCATTTTTCAAAGAAAATTTCCAGTGAGAGTAGGACAACCAGAACAAAAACCTGAAGCAAGATTCTTTTTGACATTCTCCACCCATTCAGACATCTCTGTGTTGGAGGGTGCAGAGCGTTGGGCAGCAAGGGCAAACTCTAAAGCCTCCTTATATTTTCCCAACTGCAATAAGTTAATTAATCAGCAACTGAGCTATAACAGCCAAGGGAAACCTAAGTACCATTAGCAGTTCAATATCACAATATATGCGGCAAGCACAACCAGACACTTATATGTTCCTCTTTTAGAACAAAAACCCCCTTCGCAAGGTTCAGACAGCCATCTTAGGCTCGGTATATAATAATTAATCTCTCTAAACCGTCTGCCGCATAAAGTTTACAAAAAAATTGTTCCTACAATGTGTGTAACAAGAAGTGATTGTATAACACTAAAAGTAGTCAAAGATGCATGTAAACCACCAAAAGTTATCTTTTTGCAAGTTTGATACACATAAATAGCACATATACATACAAAATTAAAAGCATATGCACACATGGTTAAGAGCCAACAAGTAAATTTAAAAAAAAACGCAAATTTAACAATTTTGAACTTGGTTATCTTATTAACCCAATTTCCATCCCTATGAGGAAAATGATCTAAATAAGTGGAACAGGAAAGACCACATTCAAAGAAAATTGCAACACTTAAATAAATGCTATGTCTGCAGCAACATGAACGATTAATGAAGCAGAAACTACACAGTTAGTAGTGGGTGTTGCGAAAGATGAATCGACAGATTACTATTATAAGCATACCTGTGACAAAGCTTCGGACATATAGTAGAGAGCTCTAAAGGAAGAACTGTTGATTCTACGAGCATTATAGCAATCCCTTATGGCCATGTGCACATCATTCTTCCACTTCCGCTGAAAATTACAGCACAAACAACACAATTGGTAAAATATAAAGGAAATGAAAAACTGTTATTCAATAAAGCCTGTCAGAAACCTTCAGTAACAATGCTGCACGAATGCAGAGGCCTTCATGCCTAAGCATGGGATCAATATCATGACCATGACCACAACTATCACCATCCAGAACTTCGTCGCAAGCCTCAATTCCAGAAAAATAATTTGCCCCTTCCTCTAAGCATTTTTCAGCATATTGAATCAGCTTCCTGCATTTCTCAAGCTGTAACAACCATGTCAGCATGGATAATATTGATAAACAGAAACAGAATAAAGAATAAAGCAAACCAAAATATGAAACACACCACAGAATTGCTTTTAGAACTCCTAATAGTTCTGGGTAGATCAGGTGGTAGCCACTGCAATTCTAGCCCATTAAACAACGGAGTGAAGGTGGTCAGCTTTGTAAGGTCTCCTATATTGTACTGCATGGCATTTCCACTACCTGCAAAGAAGTACTTCATACATCATTCAGCTAAATTCGATAACAATTGACCCAATAACAACCAGTCTAACAAAGAATTAATAAATTAAGTGAGGATGAAAGAACAAAGGGAATTTGACAGAACTTTGAAAAGTTACAAGAAAACAAAATTAACGTTGAAAAATTACAACAAAAGAAAATTTCCCAACAGCGATCCATTACACTTGTGAATACTAAAGGTCACAGGTTAAGCTTCCGATTCCAGGAAGACCATAGGCAACTAGAAAATTAAACTAAGGATTAGATTATCAAGTACCATTACCATCTGGGCAGAAAATCCAATCTCACAAGACGAAGAAACATACCACGATCAACATTCATTAGGTATACATGCTCCCCACTATAACTAAGGAGAACCTCCTCTCCATTTGGACTGAAAGTAACATGAGTTAGGTGCAAGCTTGAACGTCCCTGATAAGAGAAAGGAGAAAGTTTGATCTTCTATGACAAGTTCTGTTTAAATCATCCAGGCATGTACACGTAGAGACACACACACAAACATTGATGCAAAAGATTTTAGAGTTAATAAACAAAGTAAAAGAGGGAGTATTAGTCAACCACAGGCTGTATTTTGGTGGAATGAAAAACAGGAATTAAAGGAATAGAAAGGGCAACAAGGGATGAAATAAAATTACTTTATGCTAAGTTTTCTTTATTAGATAGGGTGTAATAATGTCAGATATATTGTACTAATTTGTTTAGGACTTAAGCTTATTTATGAATAAAGAATCCCTATTAGAATAGGATTCAAATTTATTTTTTAAATTTTAGTTAGGCGCCTTTTCCTACTAGAATAAGGATTCTAAAAACTTCTATAAATATGTGTACCTCACCCTTCAAGAATAAGATATTCTATATTTTGCGTATAACCTTAAGTTTTCAATTAGAAAGTGTGATGTTTTCTTATAAGAGTGATTTCCTAACCTCCATTACTTGTTTACCACGCTAAAATTCCAGCTATATCAAGGCCTAAACACCTAGCCTAAATTTCCATCAATCAAATCCTAAAATTCAAACTAATCCAAACTCAAAATTCCAACAACCTAAGTTGAAATCTAGACCTAAAATGTGATATTCCAGCAGCCTAACAACACTCAACAGCCCATATTTCCTAGTTTATGTGAGTTTTAGCTACTAGTTGATATTTCTTCTATTTTCGTGTGTGTGTGTGTGTGTGTTATGTATTATAGAGAGAGAGAGAGAGGGAGAGAGAAAATCATAAGAAAATTAAGAACAATGGAAAACTAAAAGTTACCATAATCTTGTGACATGTTTAAAAGAGCCATAAGAAACCTTTTAGTAAACAAATAGTAACATATTCAAAGGACATTTATTTCATTTTGAACAGTTATAATAGTCAACTTCAGCATGCGTATTTAGAAGTAATTCACATAACAGTCTACAATTTCGAACTCACACGTTCAGAAAGATGCATTGGGCAAAAATAACCAACACAAGGAGGTGGAGACATTCTCCTCCGACAAGAGGTTAGAGGAGGCAACATCCTTCTATCATACAGCCGAGCAAAGGAATCACTACATATCAAAGGTTAAGATTTCAATATTTCCACGTTAATGATGGGAAAAATAAAAAAGTAACTCAAATCTTCTCTGTTGGAAATAGCACCTGCCACCGACTAGGAGCAAGTGAGGCCGACTAGTACTGATATCGCAAGATTTTAGGGCCAAGGTCTGTTTAGGAGGATCAGCCAATGACCTTTTCATTCCACAACGTAAGTCGAGCTGTAAGTGACACACAACCATTAGAACTAGCTAATGGACGTTACTCAAAATACAGGGTAACAACTGAAAAGCAATACAAAAGGCATATAGGCTCTATCAAACTCGATGATACATATGAGCCCCCTCATTTTGTTTGGTGCAGCTAATGTGGGAACTAGATGTCAGTTATTCTTTAGTATCCTAGTCCATGAACAACCAACCACTGCCTTAACAGGCCTTTTGAATCTTCTATTTACATTTGCAGCTTAACTTCTGCTAATAAATTACTTTCACGTGTTACAAAGGAAAAGATAAACAGCCTCATAGTTTATTCAATTGATAGATCAAGTTTTTGATAATTAACTGGATCATTCTTTATAGGACCAAACATCTTAAGCCATACTGCTAGTCAATTCTGTAAACAAATTATCAGAGAATCTGGAATTATAATGTTAACTCCTCTACATGTAATCCTTGCCATCAAGCATATCGATTGCCTTCATTATATACAGAATGTTTATAGTAGACTCCAAAGGAAATCAACTAGCAAATCATCAATGCTTTTCATTGTTCTACTGACGTCTTCAACAAGAGGTAACAAGTTCGCAATAGTCCCATGGTCATTACCAGATGCAGATTATGATATTGTAAGAGAATAACAATGATCACGCTGATCTTTCACCTGACAAAAGCCTGTATAGATTACACGATACAGAGCAATTGACCACTAGGAGACACACCTTTCTAACAACGTAATCAAAGCTTTTACACCATAAGACCAAATTCAAATTAAAGATAATTGAAATTTTCTTCAACTTTTTTAAACTCACTAGAACATTGCGACATTCCTGGGGAGAAGATCCAGCTGGTGGACAAGTAGAACACTCGCGAAAGTCATGCTGTCTCAGTGTCCCATCTTCGCTAGCACTCCAAACAACATGAGGGTTTCCAACTTCAACCTTCATAACGAAACAGATGAAAGTCAACCAATGCAGAAAGTAAAACTATATTGATATTCAATGTATTCACAAACTGAAATCTTACAGATAACTTTTTCACCCTTCTAGAGTGACACTGGTACAGCGCAGATGGAGCAACTGCATTATCATCAACACTCCTCGCACTTGTCTGCGATAAATTGAATAAGCGAACCTGCAGGAAAAAGGAGTTAGACAAGTTCCAGGAAGTTAAGGAAATATCATCCACTTATATTGAAATTTGAACTGTACCTCTGCATCCCCAGCTCCAGACACCACAAGCTCATCAGATGTTTCAGGTATAAATTTTGTACAGAATATGTTTGCAGAATGCCCAGTATCAATAGAATGCAATAGCTTTTGACACGTGTAGCTCCAGATATTCATCTGCAGAAATCTCAAGTGTCAGCAACTATTTTCTACTGAAAAAATTGGAAGCGCATGTCTACTGGAAAGCAAGCAAATATAAGCTTCCATTTCTTGTCCATAGAAGGCTGTCTCTCCACTACTTCATGTTGGTTTGCACTCATACACAATCTCCAACGCGCAAATACCAAAAGTAGGATAAAATAGAAAGTATACTCCTGCATCCCAACCAACATTTTATTCCCACATCTATTTTCACGCTACCTTAACCTATCCTGTTCTAAGCTCATCAGATTTACAAGGTCATCCTTCCCTCCGCCCCATCAGCTATTTCATCCACATTCTCTTTTCCTAACATTTGAAACAGTTCAAAAACACTTTTGCCCAGCAGTGTAGGAAAAATGAAGGAATAACGAAAAGGAAAAAAGAGGTTTGAAAATACATACAAGAAACTTCCTCTCCCACAAGACAACAAGTTAGACCAAGAACAAAGAATTTGATTGGGCATTAATGTGTTATGGTAAACTTTAATCGCACCACATGTTTATCAAGGCATTTTTAAGATGCCTAGATCACCTTTAACCGGTTATATATTCAACCAGGTTTCTACTCGGTTATTGCATACCTAGATAGTCCTTAACCACATATAACCAAGACCACGAAAGCCTGGGAACAGAGTAGGTCTCATATGCTGCAGTGACACAAATAAGAACATTAAGATCTCACACACAAGCATGCCTTTATTCAATGAATTTGTTGTCCTCTCCTATTTTCTTTCTGTTTGGTATGCAAGGTGGACTTCTGTAAACTCTACAAATATACATATATGCATACAGAAGTTTGTACCCGTGTATCATCTGACCCAGATATCAAAAGTGACCCTTTCGAATTCCAAGCTATAGCGTTGACACAACCCTGATGCCCCTGTAGATGTGAGAAATAGCACCATCAAAACAGACAGATTCTAAGAATAAATTTCTAGTAAAACACACAATTATGGAAAACTGCAACAAAACCACCAAGTATTTCAAAGGGATAGAGCTTTTAAATTAGTAATCCTGTGGGCTCAAGTGTCTCAAATATAATCAGAACAAAACAAATATAAGGGAGGGAGTAAATGAACATATTAAACAGTTCAAGTGGCGCTTAATAGAGACAGATTGGAGGAGAAGAATAAACTGATAATAAAATCTGTTCGGTTTAGTACAGCAGCATCGTTCTAATGCTTGGCAGATATTTTAATCATACAAAGTTAGAACTTCTCCCAGCAAAGAGACTCACTGCGATATTTAGAAGATTATGTTTATCGACAATAATGTAATACTTAACGTAGATCATATGCACCTCCAATTCCTTGTCTTGCGATAGTCTGCGTATCAATGATGAATGCATCCGCAAACGCTGGTTAACATCCTACATTAAGCAAAGAAACAGAAAAACCATAGCATTTCTGTCACATAAGTCATTAATCAAACTTCGTATTCAATGGGATGACAAAAATTTAACTACAACAGCCAACGTGAGATACTATTCATTACACAGATATACATATGAGTACAAAATGAAAGAAATGGAAAAGGAAAGAATCACAGCCTCGGTGTCCCAACCCAAAATGTCTGGTTGCTGCAATTTCTAAACACGAGTATGACAAAATGTTTAGAAGAAAAAAATCTCATTTAAAAAGCAGGCTTCAATAGCTAACTAGGATACTTGAGTAGCAACAACACAAGCGTATGGATTGAAAATCAGTGTAACAACCTACAAAGCGCATTTAAAATCACCACAGTGCCTAGAATTGCACTTGATCAAATCTAAAGCAAACAAAACAAGACCCAAAAAATCGAACAAAGAAAAGAAGTAGAAGATCGAGGTGTAAGCAAATGAACAGAAATTTACCTGGCGAACATCGAGGTATCTTCCGTGGAGCAAGTTAAAAATATTGCCGTCGTGGAAACCGTAAGAATCCATTGAAAGGAAACTCGGGAGAGACGAGAAATTACAAAAGCCCTAAATCGGTTAAACCAAGCAAGAAAGCAGTATATAGATTAGAACATATCTCCTTATCTGATCCAACCACGCGATAATCTAACATCATGGGTAAAATGAAGCTAGTTAGTGCGTGTGTATGTACGCCCTGATTTTCACCGCAAACCACGTCATGGACTTTTATGTACCAACGAAGAGACGAGGCGAGGCGTAATAAATTAATAAATATGGATGTTTAAGGTGGCTGGCTGGCTCGTCATGATTCTACACTTCTCTACTGGGATTGGGAATTGGGATCGCAGCTACAATACAACAATAAGATACAGGTCACAATCACACTAGGTTTGGTTTGGGCCTAAACAGCACTTAGGCCTCAAAAGAAATCGTCATCCACTCCCTGCAACACGAGATAAAGCAAAAGGAACTTGGAACTAACTATTCATACTTCTTTCGACCAAAAAAAAACTATTCATACTTCTATTCTCATTTCCTTTTCTTTTATATACTCAACCCATGGGTATGGCTCTAAAACAATAATTAGCTAAGCGCATTAAGACCAACATCCTCCACTCAAATCATACCATAATTCTCCCGTTACATTAGCAATAGCATTTTCAGCACTTCTACTAGGGACATCTACTTTTTTGTGAAAACAAGTTGATAATTAGAGACATGGGATGGGATGCACCAAACCAATCGGCCCCCACATATACCAAACTCAAGACTCAACAAGACACTGTCTCATGTTACAAATATTTACATGCGACGTGAGTACACAAGAATGAAGACAATCACAAAACCCAAGCCCACCTCAAATTACATCCAACCATTCAATCAATTACATAAGCAACAAGCATGCAAATCCCAATCTTACATACAAACCAGGCAAAAACAAAAGCCTTTCCACAAACATGACTTGAACGGTCATGTCAAATTACAAGATCAAGCACAGCAACTTGAAAGATAAAAGTGGCCCTCACTCGTGCAGCAGAGGCATAAGTGAAACCTCGCAAAGGGAAAATAAGCATCACAACAAAACAAAAAGGGCGAGAAGAAAGCACGAGTGGAGTTTAGTTGGGTTAGGGGTCAGATCCCACACCACCTAATTACTGAACCTAGTCCTCCTTTCTTGGGGTTCGGGGGCAGGTCCCCCTTGCGCATAATTAGTTTTCAAACGTGAGTGAGAGTGCGCATAATCCCCAAACCCTAAGACACATCCGCTTAATGATTCACCTTCCCTTTACTGCCCAATAATATTAATACGCCCTGCCCCTGCTTCACTCCCCTCTTCTTCCTTCTAAAGACCGACCCCGTGAACAATTTGCAGAACCCAAAACAGTTTCCTCTTTTCCACCACCTCAGACATTGAAGAAAGACTGTTTTAGCCATCTTTCAATCTGCAATTTTTCTTTTTTTCTTTTTTATGAAGAAAGTTTCAATCTTGTTGCAAACCATTCTCGACTGGGGTCCTTGTTTATTCTCTTCACACAGTTATCAGACTTATAAATAATTATTTATCTGGGACTGTCTAGCAGTAAATCACAGTACCAGGATAAGGTTATCACAGTTCATGTAGAACCAAGTCCCAGTTCTTTGGCTTTATGCTTCAAGAAGTTCAAGTAATGAATGGCCTCATCGAGAACCGCTATTGCATCCTTGCCCTTTCCACCTGGTATTATGCTCTGCAGAATGCTCACTGTCTCTCGAATCCTTTCTTTCCTCGGTCTCTTGTTGCTAAACTGTGAACCCATTTCACTTGCCAAGGAGTTGTTGCCATTGACACATCTAGATTCTGCATGGTCCTCGAACTCAGAACTTCTGACACGCCTCACAGAACTAGCTGTGTCCATGAGTGATCGTACATCACTATTGAATTCGTTGTACAGTTTTCGCTTTTTACTTGAGCCATCTGAACTAGCAACCTCTTCCATGCTTCCCTCGTACAAATAGTGCTTACAATAAGCTGTCATTGTACTAGGTGAATGACCTGTACTGGTAACCTCATCGTCCCCCGTGTAATCACTATCATCATCATCATCCGAGTAGAGCAAAGCATTCAGCTCTTCTGTATCCTCGCGCATCTCACTTTTCGTATCAGTTCCATAGTTCTCATCCAATTCATAGGTTGAAACACGTCTCAAAGTTTCATTCTCCCCCACGTTTTCTTTGCCCAAATTAAAAAGGCCATGTGGTTTTGCACTGCAGGAAGTGAAGCACTGGACGGGATTGCCAAGTGCGGAACTGAAGATCAAAGTAGTTTGATCACCTGACTGATCAAAAACAAGTAATCTCTTCTGAACAGATCCAGTTTCAGCCTTAGGCGTAATGGACTCCATACAATTCTCGGATGTAGTAGTAGGTACTTTCTGCTTCATGTAGCTGTCTGAAGCAGGTGTGAAGGCCTGTCTGAATCGAGGCAAACAATAAAACCTGCGATGAGGTTCATTGGTTTGACCAACCTGAGGGTGAGGAAGCTCATGGAATGGATATGTAGACAAAATTTGGTTGTTAGAGACAATGGCGCCAGGATTAAAAACCCAAGGAAGGGTATTTTGCTGCGCAGATTGCATTGGAGCAGCCATGGAATTCAGACTGGGTAATTGCCAACCAAATTGATGCCGGGGAAACCAAGTTTCAAAGTCCTTCCCCATCCGATCAAAGCAATCACCTAACAACAAATGTTCAAATTTGATCTGTAAAAATCTCCAATAACAAGAGAACATAACGTTCAATGTTAAACAATAGGGCGAGATATAAGTATTACATACCAGAAGATGGCTTATAGCAGTAGTAGGAGTCGGCAATCACTTGCTGTGTTTTAAAGGAATATTGGCAAAAACAAAAGTCTCCAGCTTAACTTGAAAACAGAAAATGGAAATTAAATCTACGTGACAGGTTTAAGCAAATGACGGAAGTATTCAGCCTGCAAAAAAAAAATCAACAGGAAAGGTAAGTATCAGTGGATAAAACAAACTGTATTAGACTAATTATCCTCAAAAAAACGTTGGCTTGAGGAAATAAGATTTATACTCCACTAACCTGGCAATCCTGAAGTGGTTGAAAACATGCTATGACTCTAACTATAATGGTGGCATTTCCAGCATTTCCATTTTCATGTTTCAATGCGCGAAAATTTGTTTGGCTCGCTGCTTGGCACACCATTCTACTCACCCAACCCCTCAAAAGTACCAAAACACCAAGAACACAATCGTTCACGGAATGGTAAAATAACACTCCCTGTTCGTCAAGTGGGGGCGATGCCAATTGAACAATTGAAAGCTAGATTTACTTATTATTGAAAAGATATAAATGAGAGAGACCACTAAAAGGACGAATGAATCAGTCCGTATAGATGATTGATCGGACAATGTTCAGCTAATTTGGAGTACATAAGAGGGAATGACGATGAAAAAAGTGGATCCCATGGAAAATGACTGATAGAATAAGTGGGAGGCTAATGGAAATTTTGATCCGTAAAACAAACGAGTTACAGGATCACTCTGCAATAGAAGTTCAAAGAGATGACTTTGCGATATACATCAACAGATAGGCTCAACAACCACAGCATCCTGTTTCTCGTCCCAAAAAAAACGCCACAGTGACCTCCCAATCAAAATATTCTAGATTTCTGCAAAAAAAGAACTCAAATGTCAAAACCATATCTCTTGCACGAAATCAAGGAAGTTATTCAAATGCAAAAAGTAACTAGATTCTAAGACCCCAGATGTATAAACAGCAAATATTAGTAAAAAAGATTCATAAACTTGGCAGGCAGAAACAGAGAGACAGCATAAAGACGAAGTACTTGCAAATATCTTCTCCAAACAAGCAGGCATCTCTTTTTGGAAAATAAATCGTTAGAAGACAAGAGTCTACTCGAGTGATAGAAATGTGTCAAAAATAAAAATAATCAAGCAATTCAATCTCCTCGCTCCCAATTAGGCCATATGCTGTTACGAGTGACAATCACCTTAAAGTTCTGGAACAACAGGAGTTAAGCTTTCTTGTGCGAAGATGAAAACGCACCATTAAAAAACAAAACTTGCAAATTAAGCTCCAACAAACATAACAGGAACCAAAAAAACAAAGGCAGCAGGTAATGCAAAAGCCATAAACGAAGTGACTCAAGAGAGAGAGAACAAACGTCTTCAGATAAACATAACTAAATACCAGCAAAGAGCAGAAATCTGAAAAAGAAAACTTCAATCAAAGCAACAGAGAGATCCAGCATAAAAAATCCAAAGACCCATTAGCAAAGACTACGATCAAGCACCAAAAGTCCGACACACAACAAGTCCTCAAACCAAAAACCAACGTATAAAAAGGGAAGGAGCCTTACATTAAAACACAGGATTCGTAAGAAACCAGATCTAAGAAAAAACGATGCTTGTAAGAAACTGAAATCTCAATAAAGGCGAAGATGGCTACTGCTGCTGTTACTTGCTCGTAGAGAGAGAATGAGAGTAGGAAGTGAAGGAGGAAACATCAAGTGTGGAGGATGAAACATTAAGCGTGGAGGATTAAAAAGGCTCAGGTTATATGGAATGAAATTGACAGAAATGTCCCTGTACTGTACTCTAAAAGTAAAAGAAGGGCAGTCTAAGTGGGGGCACCCATCAATAGAAAAAAAAACATCAAAAGAAAAAGAGAAGGAGCGAAAGAGTGTTTTGATACGTGCGTGCGAGAGGAGTTGCACGCAAGGCATAAGTGTACAATTATGATCTACTGCACCTCTCTCTGTCTCTCTCTCTCTCTCTCCCCGAAATCTCAACGGGGGTTGGAAGTGAACTAGACTATAGCCTTAGATTAGTAAATGGCAGCTTTTTTTTCATTCTTTGATGAGTGCTGATAATTACGTTTAATAATTAACGAATTGAGCCAACGACCAAACATAATCTATTAATTTTAAAACACTTATATAAAAAGCGTTTAAAAGATTATTATATTCCAAAATTATTACAAATTATTAAATATAAATAAAGATAATAAATTATTATCTAAATTTATTATTTTAATTTTTAATTTTTGAAATTAAATTAATATCAAACTTGAATAAAGAGTTATCATTTTATTGTATATTTATTCCTTCAACTTTAAAAATGAACATAAAGACAATTGATCGAATAACTTTAAAAATAAACATAAAGATAATTAAAATGATTAAATAAATTGTGCAAACGAAAAATGGAAAAAGTCGAATAGGTAAGTATTGTCTAACCTTTTTTTTCTTATATGTGCGTTGAAGTTTATGTTGGGAACATAAAAAAGTAGAGATATGATATATCTTCATTTTTATAAATTTTTTAAATTACATCTTTATAAGTAATTTTATACATAAAATAGTTAATTTTACTCAACATTTTTAAATAAACAGTTGATATTATTCGCTGATCAAATAAGTTACATTAATGTGCTATAGTTATTGTAATATGCTAATCGACAAATAGTATTGTTTAGTCTCGTTTGTCTTTATAATATGTAGATTATACGATAGCGTTCTTAATATTATTAATTTTAATCCAATGATGATTTCTTTACATGTGGTTTCTATTGTTTGTTCTTTAATAAAAATTAAGGTCCCTAACTTCAACTAATTTCGTTGAATTATGACGGAGTGATAAAGAACCGAAAGCAATCAAAATATTTTTGTTTTACAATTAAGTAACCAAATTGGCATGCCACAAGAAAGTATACAATTGAATATGGAATGGAACAAATATACGAAGAAACCCGTTGTTTCTTCCTTTTTGTTTGGCTTATCAATAAATTCAATTTTCCCAATGGCAAGTAATAGATTTAATTAAAGGTGCATTTGATCATCTTCAAAATGGCGAAAGTCTAATTTAGAAAGAAAAACGAAGCAGCGGCCACAAAGAGAAAATTTTACAAAAGCCATACATAAAAGCAAAGGAGATTGGTGTGAAAGAGGTAGCATCCTATGTTTCACATGAGCACCAATGATTTGAAGCTTGACCGTTCAAACCATGATCATACACAGATGACTGAAGTGGGTCCATGATCATTCGTTGAAGACTCACACTCCTCACCTGACAGTGAATTATCCATCCCATTTGTGAAAGAGTGAGGACGGTACCTTTCTTTAGAGCGGTAAAACTAATAAAATAAAGGGAAGGAAGAGGTGTGTATTGTGTTACTCGCACATTCGCAGCAGCACACAATAATACTTTTGCTTGATGTGATACCTCCATCAATTTGCCACTCTTCGATCTCACTTACAACGGGGCCTCAGTCCACTTTACTTCTGACTTCTGAGCTCTTCTTCCCTGTTCATTTCCTTATTAATCAAATATATATTATTTACTATTAATCAATAATATTAATTATTTAATTTTTATAATTTCTTTACATTTTAATTTTTTAAAATAATAATAATTTAACATATACACTTTAAATTTTTAAAATAAATAAATTTAAAATAAAATCATTTTTAGAAGTTAATAAATAATGTTTTACTTATTAAATTATTTTAATAAATGTAAAATATTTTTAATGAATATGGAATAAAAATTAAAATAAAATTACTTACTCAATTAATTTATTTATAATTTTTATCTAATATTTAATAGTATTAGTATTAAAATATATTTATATCAATATTAATAATCAAATAAAATTTATGAAAATATTGGAAACAACCTCTCTATTAGTTAAAAGTAAGGTTGTGTCCTACCAGATTTTTCTAAACCTTATGTTTCTGCGGCATTTTACTATTTGTTATTATTATTGTAATATAAAATATGAAAATTATAATTATAATTATAATTAAAAATAGAAGGAGCATTCAACTTCTTTTATGGTCATCTTCGCTAAATGGTTCAATGGGAACTTCTAAGTTAGAACTTAGAATACATTCATGTTAATATTGAAATCGTTTTTAAGGAGTGGTTAGTTAGTTGATATAGGAAGAAAAGAATAAATAAGAAATGAAAAAAATATTAATAATATATTATAATTAGCTCTTTTGAGAGTAATATTTATTTTCATTTCTCGTTATATTCATTATAATTTTTATTACTATTTTTTAAATAAACCAAATACACCCTATAGTCTACATAACCTGTTTTACCTGTTTTTGATTCTTACCTAAAATATTGGAAAAGTGACTAAAACTGAAAAAGATAAGGAGGGAAAGCAAAAGGAAAAGGGCAGCCCCATGATTTTAATCACCTGATGGAGATCTTATGCACAGATTAGAAGATCTGTTGGTCCTCTCTCGCCCCAATAATAAACAATACTTTCATGCCCTCTTGTTTGCATTGGAGGGAGCAAAAACCATGCTTAATCGAGTTCATCTGGCTCCAGTCCCACTGGGCTTACACTTTTGATAGCACCGAACACGTAAATTATACAATTTGTTATTCAACCATCATTCTACATTTATATTAATCTATACCTGTCCACATGTCTACTATTTTGTATTAATATAATCGCAACAAAGACTCTTTCTTACGGGTGTTATATGGAAGAAAAAGGTCCAATAGAACTTAAGCCATCACATAGCATGATGGTTAATGGATCCACCGCTTGACTAAAAAGGCTTCTCGATTTGTTCTTTTGCTATGAACATTACCTTGAGCTAGCTTTGCCCAGCAAAATTATATGACGAAATGGATGATTCCGTGTAACGCACCGATTCATAACATGCACTGTTGAAATTGCCCGTTGAATTGGAAGTGCTCCTTCCATATTGTGAGGAAACGAGAGTCGAACCCTCTCTTTGTTTTCCAAATTTTAATTATCTGTTTATCTTTTATATGAACAAATCAAAGAGGAACATGTGATTATCCTTCAAATTTGTGTAATTGATCATTAAATTGCAGCACAATGGATCAGTAGTGTCCAAATTGACACTAAAAATGTAAGAGAAAAGTGAAGTTCTTTGTGCTCTAACCAACTGAGATCATCCCGTGTTTCCTGCCACTAAAACTAACTTATTAGGACGAACCAAGCCAGGATAGCATTGACTTCTATAGAGAATGAACAGTCATTGACCTATTGAATATATAGAAAGGAACATTTAAGAAGCAATATATTTCTTTGAATAACTTTGTTAATGGAAGCTTTATGTGTTGATAATTGGGAATAAGATCACAAGAATTGTGAAAATTGGTAGGGAAGATGAGTAGCGATGGAGCACGAGACCATGGAGCCATTTGGTTGTGGATTCTCCAACAAAAGCATCCACGCTTGAAAAGCTAAAATACTATACCCTTCTCCACTCCATCCCGCACTAAAATATCTCTTCTTTTTCTTTTTATCCTTGTAAACAATATGTTGCGCATACCCACAAACCAATACAGAGCAGAGCCAAAAAGTTAGGGAATCCTTACCATACCCTCCTCCTCCTCCTCTCACTCAATCAATTATATATATATATACCATCACTCACTTTAATTTCTTAGACTTTTATACCACCTCTCTTTATATATTTTACCAAAAAGAAATGTCCCATTAGAAAGCGTCAACCCTCTTCTAACTTTATTTTCCTTTAGGTCAGTGACTCGATATCAGGAGAAGATGGGTAGGGGGATTAGGTTTCAAATTTTCATGATCCAACACGTGAAAGGGACACGCTTATGATATCAATAACTATTGACTCTATGACTCAAAAAAGGGTGACCTGTATCACAATTGAAAGGTTTTATCTAAATTTGCATACCCAAACAAGTAAGAATATACAGGTGGGTGGATTTGTTTTTACTATACACCCATATTGTAAGGTGAAGGAACATCATTTTGGAAATGGTTGTTGCACTTTCATGTCACTTAGAGGACAAGAAAACAGAAACCCTCCCATCGTGATCTCGCAGATGTGATGTTGAAGCCAACTTCTCACCTGCTCTCTTTTCTTTCACGTACCAGAATGAAGGTGAATTATATGGTTTTTGACGTACCACTAGAACGGGACTCTGGCCTTTAAATCGCGTCAAACCCGACATGGTTGGATTGAAACACCAAGCATCAGTTAGCAAGTCAACACCTCTCACACATTGTTGTTGATAATATAAAAAACTGAGATCCAATGAACTAGTACGAGGCTACCCAACGCAGACTCTTTGGATCAATTCTGACAAGGAAACCACTGAACTTTGAAATGGATCATGCCAAGCCAATAGCACCCGGATATGTTTTATAGAAGTTGAATATCGGTATCCAATATTTGGTTGGGACCTGGGTGGCAAGTTAGGTTCTCATGCAAGATAAAACAATAATGAAAAAATATATATCTTAATCAAGTGGCAGGAAAATTTTAAGTAACGTTTTACTTCAGTCACAGACCTTGAAAAATATGTGAAGAACTCCCAATAAAAAAGAAGTTGATATTTGTCACTTTTTATCAATTGAAATTGCACTCGAGATGTTGGTTAGGGGACTTGATTGCTATAAACGAAAGAGCAATAGCCTTCGCACGAGGATGTGGACTTTTTAAACTGAGTAATTAGGGATGTTTAGTGCACAATATTTTAGGGAGTTAATTGCAATGAGTTACATCGTGCGCCCATTTCCAAGCAATTATAAGGTCATTTTCTGATCCCAAAAAATCACCTTCGACTTCCAGCTTCCCCCTCACTCTTCAACCACCTTTTCAAAAAAGACAAGACATAATTACTTTGTTCGGTTCTCCAAAACTCTCTTTCCTTTTTGCAAATTTCGATCATGGACGACTCCCCATTTCAATTAGTAACCCTGATTAGAGCTCGCTTTTTCCGTTAAGTCAAGATTAGCCAACTACCAACAGTGGCTGTAATTATCAAAATTGACTAGAGACAGAGAGGGGCCAAAAAGAAGAAGAAGGGAACTATAATGTTACGCACACAACGACCAATTCCTCACTCGCTTGTTCCTTCTCTGTTGTCATCATCATTTTCCGTACACAACTTGGTTGGTAACTCTGGGCTTTAGGGATTGTTATGACCCGTCTAATTAAACCGGAAACACCGATTAAAAATAACATATTCGGGCAAAAACAGGCTACGATCATTGTCAAAATTGAAACAATAAAAGATTTTTTTAAGTTAAAAATAAAATGAATTCTTAATATTTCTTTTTTAAGTATAAAGTAAAATATACATCTTTAAGTGAAAAGTTCAATATTTATTTTTCAATGTAGCATACATATTTTTTAGTTAAATAAATTTTATATATTATAAAATTAAGTAATATATTTTTTATTATTATGAAAACTTATAAGTCAAATAATCAAAAAATTAATATTATATACGAATGTCAAATAAAAATCATATTATGTAATATATAACATAAGGGAATTATATCATCAAAAACTAATATTTTGATAAATAATATTTTCAAATAAAGATTAGTTAATCAATATTAATAATATTAGAAGCAATAGTTAAAGACTCTGATTGTGAATTTCGTTGTATTTCAAAATATTTTAATTATTTTTATCTCTTTTAAAAATAAAGTGATCTTTGGTACTTAAAATTTTAAGTTTTCTTAAATTTAGTATTAAATAAAACATTTATAAATTATGTCAAAAAATTAATGTAACTTGTTTGTTAGATAGTATGTGAATATTTATTTATTAATCACACTAATAATTTGAACTTAAAAATGAATCACTAAATTTAAAATTTTAAAATGTTTTATATTAAAAATAGATAATTTTAAATATTTTTATTTTATTGTAAATTATCGTTTAAATACTTCTTGCGACTGCCAAGTCCAGTTTCTGTTTTTAACGTGTTCATTTACATCTTCGTGAGTAGCCCTAGTAAACATAAAACATTGCGTCCACAATTGTAATTTCGATTTGTGTGACAAAAGAATAAATAAAGACAGATACAATACTTAGTACGTCCACACCAGAATAATGTAGTAAAAACACGAGATAAAACAATCACAAAAAGGGGAGAGGATCTTCCGACTCCGACCACCAAATCTACGAGACAGCAATAATAAAACACACAAAAGTCTCCCCTCCCACGCGACCCGCCTTTTATCAAATATGATTTGGACTACAGAGCTCGCCGCGGCGAAATCTGATTAGTGCACGTGGCGGAATCTGCAAGGTCAGTCATAGTGACATGGCTGTAATTATAATACAGCCGGATCACCGTCGGGGATCTTAATAGAGAGCGCATGCATTAAGCGCACGCTTTGGGCCTCGCGGTTCCATATAAGAGAGAGTGGGTTTGTTTTGGTCAAATGAGCACGCGAAGCTTGAGTGACAGGCCCGTGTACGGTAGAGTTATAAAGGACGTATGGGATAAAGTCGTGTGGTGGTCGACACGTAGCGGACAGTAGAGAGGATTGAGGATTTAGATTAGGTGGTGGCTCCTTGCTTTCTGGCGTGGTCTGGTTGTTTATATGATTTCGGGAATAAATAAGAAGTTTTGGAGGGACACAACTCTCACTCACTACAGTCTTGAGAACAGAAATGCTAATGAGCTTCAAATCACTAGTACCGAAAAACCTGCGCCTACTGTTCGCAACGACATTCAACTCATCTGTTACGAGAACATGTTAACAGGGAATTAAAGCCATGCTAATGAAAGGGACACAGAGAAAGGAAACAAATGTAGAATGAATGATGGCACGAGAGATAGGACGTGTTGCGCGTGGGGTCAACCTGTGAGAAAAGAATGAAATCCCTGGCTCTGGTCATTTTCCAGGAAGTAGCTAAAGAAAAAGTAGGACTTTTAGAAGCATAGTCTTAGTCTGGAGGCGCTGCTGCTGCTGCCGCCGCTGTACGACAAAAGAGCAAATGGTGGTGAACTGAAGATGGGAAGCGGATTATCCCCCAGTCCTCAGCCTTTCGAATCAAACAACTGCATCTGCATGCGCTCAAGTTTCCTTTTTAACTTTTATTTTTACTACTAAAGACACAATTGAACTTTTTCTTTTCTTTCTTAAAGATTAAAAGTATATAATAAACATCGGTATGCAAATGCAAGGTTTGAACTCGTTGTCACAGTCTACCATTTTATTATGTTAAGACTAAGAGTTGTCTTCGAGGCTCATTTTGAGCTCAAACTCCACAACACCCTTACGTCGACCCCATTTAGCAGCATCACTATAATCTATATTCTCTGAAATAAGACCTTGTTTAATAATAATAATGTAATTACAATCAATTAAAATTACATAAAAATAAAATTAATTTAACTAATCATGGGCTTGAGTTGTAAATAAGATACAAGTCTTCCCTCAGCCTCTGAGTATCTCTCCCCCCACTAATTATACTTTGTCTTTTTGTTAGATATATTTTGTCCTTATAGGCAATTTTGTCAATGTCTTATAAAGTTAAACTAACATTAATTGTAATTTTGGTTTTAAATAAATTACCGGTTAAGTAACGTCATTTGATCCAGATAAAGATATTA
>JANVCL010000006.1:6711351-6724065 GCA_026546855.1 Erythroxylum incrassatum | reverse complement strand
ATGTAATTAATTAATTGATAATAATTTTAATTAATTATAATGTAATTAATTAATAATAATGATTTTTGATTAATTATATTGTAATTAACTAATTAATTATATTTTAATTAATTATAATTAATTAATTATAATATTTTAATTAATAAATAAATTATATTTTAATTAATTAATTATATTTTTCTACAAAAGTAATGCTGCGGTGAAAGACACAATGCCAAAATGATGCCATCATGGGAAAACGGAAATGTTAGCTTGAAACTCAAAAAGTTGCCTATTAGATGTTGTTATGAGCTTACCAAAATGATAGAGATAATCCAAGACATCATACATGAGAGCTTTAAACAACAAGATTAAGGTTGAAGACTAAAATACAAAATATTTTGAGGAGATGAGATACCCTTATATATGAAACTCGATTAGAACTTGAATTTAGATTTTGGTTTAAGTTTGACTTTGATTTTGAGATAAATTAAATTAGATTTAATCAAAATAAGAATGATTTTAATTTGGATATTTATATAATCTCAACTTTAGTTTAATTATTCTTTTTAATAAATTATATAGGTGTTTTTTTTTCTTAAGAGGAATTTCATGTCAATGTAATGTGTCTAGGTAGTGGAAATAAAATTTCTAAAATATATATTTATTATGTTGATGCTGCTTAAGAAACATAAATTTTTCTTGGATAATATCACTTAGGGTTAAAAATTGGCACCAATAATATGTCTAGTGTTGGTCTCCTGTTGATTTCTTTTCTTCCAAAACTCTCCCCTCGCGACCAAAATCCATATTAACATTAAGTTCGACCAAGTAACCAAAAGTCAAAGAAACTCTCCAAAGTTTGTGTTCACAAGCTCTCACTATTCGCCGCGGAAAGACTTTTCTACAAAAGAATAGAGACTGATTCACACCGTCCTTCTCCGGCTTCTTCGGAAGTTCCATTGTTCTATGATTGGACGGACACCTAAAGCCGCGTATTTTAATTTCTCAATTCACCAGAATTGAGAAATTAAAATAACTAACACGAAGACTCCTCGTGTTACTTCCAACGATAGAGGAATGTTTCTACACAGGGGAGGCTAAAGTGACGAAACGGAGACATCGCTCCTAAGA
This sequence comes from Erythroxylum incrassatum, assembly GCA_026546855.1. NCBI lineage: Eukaryota > Viridiplantae > Streptophyta > Magnoliopsida > Malpighiales > Erythroxylaceae > Erythroxylum > Erythroxylum incrassatum. The sequence goes on along the minus strand of JANVCL010000006.1, from coordinate 6,722,952 downwards.
TTTAAAAAGGAAAGAAACAAAGCAGAGTCTTTGTTCAACAAAAAAGGAATAAGAAACAAAAGTTATGATAATTCAATGCACAACAAACACCACAACGAATACATTATAAACATTACATGTTATGGAAATTCCATCTTCAGGACTTTGTCCTGCTTTCTATTACATACACAATAATTCAACTACACACCAAAAAGGAGAGAAAAAAAGAAGTCTTAGTTACATAACTCGCGGGCAATTCCAAGGCGAGAATTGGCCACATCAAACAAAATCCTGAGATTTTGCTGCTGCAAATTGGCTATAACATTCAACACCGAGTTCACGTTGTCCGGTGAACCTGCCATAGCCAAGCACGCCAACGGTCCCGAACTACTATGTATCAAGCTATTCTCCGTCGGTAACGCCAAGTCCAAGCCTGAAAAGTGGAACTTTACTGTAGGTGCTCGTTCTTCATTTGTTGAAGCAAAGCAAGTATCGAAAGCTCCCAGACTTGAAAATGGGCCCGTCACTTGTTTCCTGAACTCGTCTCTAATTGCTGTGTAAATGGGCTGAACGAATCTGGTTATGACGGTACCGGAATCTATTATTGTTCCAGCTCCGGTATTGGGGTCAAAAGCTAAAAGCTCCGGCGAAATGGGCACGAGAACTTTACCGACGCTCACTCCCGTCAGGTTAACGTAGTAGAGTGAAGGTCGATGTGGGTTTCGAAGGAGAGGAGTGGTCTTTATGGTTTTGGGTTGACCCACTGGGCCGAGTTTGAGAGAGCCAGAAAAGTAAAATGATCTGAAACTGGGCAAGCAATAGGAGAATACGCCCGAATAAAGTGACTGGGATTGAGAAAGTAGTGACACGGGGCCCCGACCCAAGCCCAACAGGCCTTGGGGTGGGATTGAACCTCCTGAGATGGAGTTGACGCATCCGAATGCAAAATTTGGAATGATGTCATTTGCTAATTTGAGTGAATCTTGAACTAGGTTAGCTGAAAAAGAGGAATCTCCACCGTAGGTTTGGTTGAAGAGGCACGTAGATGGGGTGGTGGGGCAGGCGAACCCGCGGACTTGGGCACATTGGGGCACGGAGCAATCCAAAGACCCGAAAGAGGAAGAGGTATTGGGTTGGAATGGGGTGGTGGTGGTGGAGCATCCAATACAACCGGAGCATGGGATCCATGCAACATCATTACTCGTGTCTAGGACCATAAACAATAATTGACCGGGAGTACCGAATTTGACCCGAACCACGTAGTTGTTAATGTTGAGCAGCTGGTGGGCGGGAGCAACCGGGACGGAGGTGGTCTTTTGGTTGCTGAGGGCTGACAAGTACTTAAGCCTCTCGGGGTCTTTGGATGCCATGTTTAGTACAGTGTTGAGCAATGAGTTGGACCTTGCTGGTGCCACGAAAGGGGAGCATTTGCCGTAGATTGGAATGATTGAGAGATCTGGGCCGTCCACTTGTGAAGCACAAGGATCAACAGCATTGGATTTGGAGATTATGAGAGCAAACAGGAGGAAAACAATGGCAGTGAAGTCCATTGCGTAATTTGAAGCAGACTGAAATTGAACTACTAGTACTACTAGTAGTAGGATGTTGGCCACATACACATATATATAGTGTAACTAAGAGCAGGAGAAATGACTGAAACACCCTGGCCATTATTGCCTTGTGATTATACGCTTGGTCAATCAGTAGAAAGGGAGATGGGATTGGTGATGAACATTGGTTGTTATACCTGGGGTCCCCCAAATGCACAATAGAGAAAACCCAACTTCTCCAACTAAAGTAATGGTCAATGGGAGACAAAAGAAAGCAATTTACTCTTTGAAAATAAATTGTAAATGAATAGAAGCATTCTCATTAAATCTCAGTAATTCCTGAAGAAGAGATAGCTTTAGATACCTTGTTAATAATCAGTGTGAGCTGAAGTACAAAGTCACGGAGTGACATTCTTAAGGGACCAACAGGCAGCTCGTGAAAGTATGATTGAAAGCTTTTGTCTATAGATGGTAATGGGATGACGATAGATGCACACCACACGCTGTCGGTCTCAGTCACGGGAATGCAAAGACTTTCGCATAACATACAAACATGCCTCCATCTCCGCCCAATGCTATGGTATTACAGTTTACTTACAATCAGTATTGGAAAGGAACCCTTCTCTCCTTTTTATTTTCTGTTTGAAGTTGTCATTTAGCTACAGATATCGCATGTTAGCTGACTCACTACCTGCTAATTCGCAGACTGCTGTCTTTAACACAATTTTATGTACTTCCCAGGGTAAGAGAGAGAACATGCATGGTGCTTCACCAACTTCCCTTACACCCTTCCTTTGTCTTCTTTCTAAGTCTTATAATTTGATTAAGATTCTTCACCACTAGCAGATTTCAGCTATAAACTGGAGTGACAACTCGTGTTCTTAGCACTTGGAACTACTTTGTAACGACTACATTATCTTGTCCTCAACGTAAAGAAGACACTACTTTTCCATCCGGGTATATGCAGATATTTTAACTTCTACGTTAAAAAAAAAAGCTAAGAATGAGATATCCGAGTTCAAGAATACAGACCAAAAATGCGACCAAAAATGCTTTCAGATTATCTGTTCAGTTTTGCTCTGTCTCATGAAATCCCAACCATTTATTTTGCAGATCCCACGTGGATCTCATGCTGATCCCACATGAATAGATAGCTGAGATTTATCAGACACAATAAGACACTATAATATTAAACAAAAGATTTGAACTCCACAAAGACAAGGGAATCATCACAATTATCGAAGAGACAGAGACCAGGGGAAAGGATTGAAAAAGGGACAAAATCATATAAGACACACCATATGAAGTCGCTCAAATTTTCATGGTTAATGATAGTCCCTACCAAAATCACGGGATCTCATGTTTATCCTACATTACCAAATGCTAAATTGGCGGCTTTCGCAGAAGAGTCAATTGAATGGCGTCACATACTTATCTGTATTCCAGCAGCTTAAAAGCTGGCAATTTTAAGATTCTCTCTTTCTTGTCATCTTTTAGAATGCAACTGTTATTGTATCATCCCAATGGATGCAAATTATAGGAATTATTATCAAGTACACGAAAATTTTACATGTTTTTATCTTCATAACCAATCCTAATCATGCCACTCTTCTTATATGCAGCTTGCTACAGTTGAGAGTTTACACTCATTAGCAGCAAACCGGTCCCTCATGAGAGATCGATGCAGAGGCGTCTAGTAAATATAGGAAGCAAGATAGACAAAGATGCATCGCGGAAGTGCATAAAGGGATTTATGGTCCAGACCTACTGAGAAAATGATTAAGGTACTGTATTAGTTGGTCAAAGTACTACATATTGCCTCTGCAATAAGAGATGGACATCAAGTATAGAAAAGAGAAGTCAGTGTAAATGAAAGTTCCGTCATCTAACAAAATAGACCCTCTGCTATTCCTCGGACGACGTAAACAAAGAAGCTCAAAGAGTAGGGTGTCTGCATTCACTCCATACTTTCGTATGTATAAGTTCTAAAAGGCACCAACGACAGAAATATGTTAGAATTATCCCAAAACAAAGACATGTTTTCACTCTGCTCTCAGGTTTTTCCCATCAAGACTCTGTTCTACCATGCTTTGTCGCTTATTGCTTTCCATTCCAACCAATCCTAAGCACACAATAAATTACGTATCATGTTTCGTACAGAGTGGTACATGATAGCCATGACCATATATTAATAGCTACAGCTTCCATCGAAAACAGACTGTTCAGATTTGTTGATTAGAACATGTAGTATACATGCACCCACTAGAAAACAGAAAACTGCATGTGAATTCATTGTCTGTTCTGTTCATCACATGATTCATATATTATAACGCTAAATTATACGTCTCAATAACCACTAAATTTCATATATCTCAATCACATCACCAACACACAATGAACTAATACTGACAAAAGTTTATATCCAATGTCTGTCATACTATGAAATTTTACGTGATGCTCGAAGTCAATCAATCCATGCAATTCATAATTAACTGTAATACTATGAAATTTTACATGATGCTTGAAGTCAATCAATCCATGCAATTCATAATTATAATTAATTTTATAACAGATATAGTACGTTAAAAATTTCCCAAATTGGGGTTTCCACAATTTTATCTAAAATTGAGAATTGAAACGTATAAATGGTTAAATAATATACCATAAGGCAATTAAAATACATGATTAAATAACCTAGAAGGCCATATTTAGCACACAATACGAATAGTACCCCTCTTTGTACTTGAAAATTGTTCTAATAAAAATGGGTTTTAAAAAATGCATATATTAAATATATGTAAAATTTTTAAATGAACAATTTCGAATTAAATTTATTTTTAAAGAAATTGAACCAAAAGATGTTATATGAGAGATATCACATTCATTTAATTAATTCAATTGCTTAAAAAATGAGTTTTAGAAAAATGTATATATTAAATATACATAAAATTATGAAATGTACAGGTTCAAATTAAATTTATTTTTAAAGAAAGTGAACCAAAAGATGTTATATAAGAAATGTTACATTCATTTAATTAACACAATTGCTTAATTAAAATAGTTATATATATATTAAATTTTGAAATAAATAAATTTAAACGAAATTTATTTTTAAATAAAAGTGAACCAATAGATGTTATATAAAAAATGTTACATTCAGTTAATTAACACAATTGCTTAATAAAAATGATTTTAAAAAAGTTTATATTAAATGAACATAAAATTTTGAAATGAACAAGTTCAAATTAAATTTATTTTTAATGAAAGTGAATCAAAAGATGTTATATGAGAAGTGTCACATTCATTTAATTAGCACAATTGTTTAATAAAAACGAGTTTTTAAAATGTATATATTAAATATACATAAAAATTTGAAATGAACATGTTCAAATTAAATTTATTTTTAAAGAAAGTGAACCAAATGATGTAATATAAGAAATGTCATATTCGTTTAATTAACACAATTACTTAATAAAAATCAATTATAAAGAATTTATATATTAAATTTACATAAATTTTTGAAATGAATAAGTTAAAACTTAATCTATTTTAAAAGAAAATTAATCAAAAGATATTATATGAAAATGTCACATTCATTTAATTAACATAATTGCTTCATATTAATCATGCTTAAATATAATTTGCTCAATATGATATCTAAATTAGTGATAAGCCTTAACTTAATTGTAAAGTTATTATTGTATGTAAAATTTTATAGTATATAAACACAATTGAACCTATTTAGAATATAACAGGTAATTAATGGAAACTTTGAATTCCTAAAAATATTTTTAGCTACAAATTAAATATTAATCCATATAGAAGATCAAAACATATATATTTTAGGTTTTGATACTAGTTTGGATTTAAATATATTTGTTACTAGTTATACATTCTAAGCATACATATGGTGAATACTATAAACTTATGAGTATACTTTTGAAACAAATAAAACATAATATTATAAAAATCATTTTATTCCAACGCAAAGAGTATTATCATGCTAACATTATCCAAATTGTTTAATACTATAATTTACAAAAAGTATAAATGAAATTATCAACTATAGACGGGGAGTGGAGAGTAGAGAGTAGAGATTAAAGTTGAGTGAAAAGGCAAAGACAACAGTTTTGAATCTACATAAAAACACACAAGTAAATAATTATATCTTCACTTATAAAAACCAAAGAAATCACATAAAAATCAGTAAATCAAGAAACAAAGATTAAAGATAACAAATCCACGGTAGAGGAAAGGGGATAGCTAATCGTTATAATCAGGATCGTCAATAGTTTACACTACTTTATCTATGTGTGGAAACATTATAATGTGTATTATACCTAACAATACAATAATTATATTAAATGAATATAAAACACAAGATAATCAACAATTAAATACACCTTTATCATCAAATATTTTTTTTAAAAAAATTAATGAATGACTAGTATTTGTATTAATATAAAAAGACAATATAAGATATGATAATATCATAAAGAATGTAGGGTATAATTTATATATCATAAATAATAGAGTTTACCCTTAATATCTTCATCATCTAACTAACTTTAGGCATATATAAGGGCTTGCAAGGTACTATGATAAAGTCGAGCATAATGAAGACTAATTATTTGACCTCCAACATTGAAAACAAACTCTGAAGCAACAGTAGAAGTTGTAATTGCTAAGAGATCTTGTGTAATTGCTTGCATGATCTAAAAAATCAGTTCCATGGTTCTTTCGTTATAACAATACATTGAACTCCACACCGTTAACTTTGGTCATACAATCTGTCATTAAATATTTGTCTGTCTCCATCATACTATAAGAAGTACTAAACCTTTTTTCTTTCATTAATTTTGCAAATGAGGGTTGCACACTATTCTTAAAAAAAGTTTAACCTAAACCTAAACTTGAAGCTTCAACTATTGCGTTCCCTATTTTGTCCAATCTTAGTTGATAATCATTAGACAAATCATTCCAGAATTATTTAATAATATCAACTTGTTCTTGAGCTTGATCATCATACAGTATGTAATAATAAAAATTAACCCCCTTTATTTTATATCTTGAGTCCAACATATAAATGACTGTCACAATATATCCTACCATATACCAGTAAGAATTGAGCTTCTTTTTTATCTGCTCTGTTAGTATAAAATATCTCAAACTTCACACAAAGTGCTTTAGCCAACCCTTATTACTTTTTTGTAAGTAGGAAAGTATATTGAAAATCTCTTTGTCTTAACCTGGTGAGCACTTGAACATATTGTGTTGCTGACTCCAACATTTTGACCAACTAGTATGAAAATCTAATATCAATCTCTTCGAGCTCGAAATGCGTAGTTGTCGTACAATTTCTTAATTTTTTAAACTCTTTTAGATGTTACACTCACACTGCAATATCCCGAATCAACTCTACCTCTTCCTTTATCACCTCCTACTCGTCTTTAACAATCAAACTCAAAATATACATAAAACAAAAAATATGGAACAATCTCCCACCAACCAATAAGCTCCCAACCCATAAATTATTCTTCAACTATTTAATCATTGCATTATTCATGCTACAATTGTCAAATGTTAGGGTAGACAACTTACTATCGAAATTCAAATCCACTAAATATTTGACAAAAAAGGTTGTCAATCTTTCACTATATATGATGCCGACATGTAAATAAACTTACCTTTTACCAATATGAAAAATATTAATCATAACATAATCAAAAAATAAATGATAACAATATTAAAGAATATAATGCATTTTAATAATCTACTGTGTAGAGTCCAGTCGTTGTTAATGTAGTATGCCTTCACCATTATATAACCCTTCTTTTGATTGCCAGTTGTCCATATATTCGATGTGATAGCAACCTGTACTTCAATACTTGATAATATTTTTAATACTTCATTCTTGTTATTCTCTTATATCTTGAAAATTTCTTTCTTCAAGGTACTTTGAGTTCGGATCTCAAAGGTCAATTAGAGTAAGATGAGCAACATCCAAAATGTTTAGCTATTGAATATGGAGAGCGGATGTTCATCACCAATAATCATACTAGCTAGTAAAAACTTTAATATGTACTGTTATAAGTTATAGTAATCATTTCATTCTTCCCTCTCATTAGGTTAGGGGTCAAAAATGTTTGACCTCCTAATATGAGCTTCTTTCTATTAGTTGGACCAAAACAAAAATAATCAAATTTCCTTTTTTACCTTATTTATCTTCAAGTGATAGTTTCCACCTTTTGAAGTTTCGACTAACATCTTATGATAATATTTATATTCGACCTTCTTTATTCTTTCCATTGATCTAATTTTGTTAAAGTGATTCCAAGCTTCACTTCTTAATGAACCTAATCTTTTAACATGACTTATTTCTTCACTTGGTACTAGGTTAGAAGTCTCTTGTAGTATACACTCCAGTACTAGATTAGAACTCTCCACCGAAGGAATATGGTCATCCATGTGAAACAATCAACATATACGACTATATAAGTTATTCATGGACATTTACATATATATGTGCACTTTGATAAATATTTAACAATCAAGATGATGATGATGATGAAAGAATATTCAAATCATAGTTAGTCTTTAAAGACAAACAATTCTAGATGCACTTCTAAAATTTAATCATATTACATGTTATAATTGATAAAGCAACAATTTTCAAGTAAGCACATGTGTATGAAATAGTGATAAACTCTAAAAGTAAAAGATGATTGTTGTCCCAAATTTTGATAAATCATCTAGCAAGTTTATTATTATTTAAATTTAGATAACAAGTTTCTTTATTCATTAGTAATGGTAAGTCTAAATGTTTGGTTACCCATTTGAATATGACATTTAATATTGCATTCATTTATGTGACATTACCTTATACTTCAAACTTATGCATGAACTTAATCATGGATCTTATAATATTCATAGTTTCAAACTACTTATATTGTGTCAATACAAAATTTGATAATGTATCATATTATAACCCTAACACTTATTTATAATTGAATCAATAATGTGGTATCATATCTTTTTGGATGCATTGGAACTAGAAAGATGAAAACATTTCCTTGGGGATATCATTCAATTATTGTACTCAAACTTAGGTATTTAATCCTAGGTGGTGCCGAATGTCACTAAACTCTTGCCTATCCAACACATGCTAAAATTAAAAGCCTAAAAACAACTCTTCTATCATTAAATGAGATTAATTGCTTTCCTTAATGGTTCCTCAAATTCTTAAGCAAAACATCTATAATTTGCATTTACAATTATAAATGTTTTGCTTTTCGAATTATAGGTAGGTCCTAGTGAATTTTCCCACTTTCACATTTGTCAACAAAGTCAATTGTTTACAGACTCTATCTCAAGAACTAACCCTAAACCATTAGTCTTATTTACAACAAATATGGCAACCAGGTTCCATAAGTTAGGTTAATAATAATACATACAGACATACATACATACACACACACACAAACACACACACACACATACATACACATATACGTACATACATACACACACTAATTATCTTGAATTCCGTTCTCATCCATGAAAAAGGAAGTAAAAGACACACAACTATAGGAGCCATCTCAAGTAACCTAATAAGTCACACTTAAACTTGAAAGGAGACTGCATCATTCAAATAAGACAGTAATTAGGTGGACAAAAAAATAACATAAAAGTTTTTGGGACAATTACACATAAGACAACATAGTTTCTCAAGTCCCTACATCTTACAAACTCCATACTCACAACTTCCCAATTTGTTTCTTAAGATCAAAAATTACAGAAAAAAAACATTATAGAAGTATAAAGATGATGTTAAGATAAAGTTGACATAGTACACAGATACATCATCTTAAACGATTAAGATTAACCAGCATAAACACAAGTACAAGCAAATAACATTGACTGAAATCGAAAATACAAGTAATAAGTTTGATCCAAATTACCAAAAGCATGCTCACCAATCACTAAATAAATCTTACTAAAAAGAGGGAGGAGGTGCAATGCAAAGAAATGTGAAGGCAAGATGCAAGAAGAGGCAGAAGCACGACACGAAGAGAGGTAAATGGCTGTGGGGTAGGCGACAATGGAGTCTCCAGAGGGCAGGAGTGTAACATCCCACTCCCGCGAGACCCGAACCCGACATCGATGGTGATATCCGAGTCTGTGCCCTGCGAGAGTGGCGTGCTACATCACTCAGTCAAAACTGAGTATAAAATATATATTTTTTTAAACACAAACATACATTATGCGGAAAATCATTAACAAACAGAATTACTGATAAATACAATGACCACGAGGGCCCTTTTTATAAATACAATTTACTACAGTCAACTACAGTCCATCCGTTGACTTTACAAATTGACTTAATCATTTGTACAAAAATTCAGAAAATACAATTTTAATAGACATTAATGCAGATGCAAACTGATCCCGACCTCTTCTTTCACTGACATGCGGTTGGTATACGCCCGTTGCCTAACGGGGTATTCTTCTGGGTCCTGAAAAATAATTGCAAATTTTGGTGAGTTTTGCGAACTCAGTGAGGTGACCAGCATCGATGGTCCACTCAATTCATGCAACACATCATGTCACATAACATATACTCACATTGTTGCATATTGGATCACATTTCACAATTTTACTTGAACATAGATAATTGCACTTGAGCATAGACACTTTCACTTGAGCATAGACCATTTAAACATATCAGTCAATTAGACAGACTTAACCAAATGAATACATGCAACACTCAAGCATAACACAGTTGTATGACAATTTTACATTCAGAAGTACAATATTATTGCACAAAAGCAAATCACAATTATTTCACAATTGCATGTTCAAAAGTACCACATGATTGCTATCATATAAGTAGAAGGCATTTTTGCCTTTCACCCAATCAAAATTATTCACTCAAATGCATATGACCTGTGCATGTGGCACTTTTCCAATTTATTTCGGTGTTGTGACCGAGCGCCTAGGGCTCATTGATAACTGTCCCATATAGGGCTCATTGATAACTGTCTCATATAGGGCTTATTGAACGTTGAGCCTTAGGCTCTGAATCACTGTGGGCTCCAGGCCTCAATACATTCAGCTTTTAGCTCTCGGTGGCTGCTCCAGTCACAACTATCATTATTTGATTATGCCTTCATGTATGAAATGCATATGTCCCAATTTAATAGTAAATATATCACAATTAATCCACGTGTCACAACTTAACACATCAGAAACAAGTAATTCTCAGAGTTACAAACCGGTAACACTTCAATGTCATAGCTCCCAATACATCGAACCTTCTGTCTGGAATCCACATTCATATCCAATCACAAACCCGCCAATATTCACCACAATAAACATATCATAATTGAGAGAACCATCTAGGTTACTCACCAATGGCTTCCGAGCTAATGCCTGGAAGTTTCGGCAACGTTTATGGGTCAACGTTCTAGATGCGTCTCTATAATAATGCAAAAACACGTATATCACAATTTGTACAATCAGAAATGTGTAAAATTGCACATGCGGGAATTGAAATTTGTACAATGCATGTTCGTAACAATCCCTGTATCATTCCATAAATCTCATCATAAAAATGTTCCCCTATGTCTTAGAAATCTACAGATATCAAAATTACTCAGTTCGGATCTTTATAGGTCCGGATATAGCCAAAATAATGAAGTATGTGCGGAAAAATAACTAAGTCATAGTCTTTTAATCAATCCTCTCACTTTGATTCCATCCAAAAATTTCAATTAAATCTCAAAAATCCACAAATTCACATGGAAGGGTAGACAATTGTCTTACGAATCCGACGCCTCAAAAATCAAGTCAATCGGAGGTCGGACGGAAAAGTTATAAGCAAAAGAGTGGAGAGAGGTCAGTTCAGGAAAAATACATGTCCTAGTCGACTAGGTCGACTACAGTGACCGACTTCAAGGCCAAATTTAAACCCCTTCAAGGCACAATTTAGCATCACTTCCTTCACATAAAATGTAATCAAACTTCTCAAGTTTAATTACAGCCAACAATCACTTCAATTGCTCAACCATAG
>JANVCL010000006.1:6685355-6697587 GCA_026546855.1 Erythroxylum incrassatum | reverse complement strand
ATATTTTTATAATTTATCATACTTAGATGTAAATATATTTTTAAGTATATTAATTTATATATAACATTAGCAAAAAAAGCTGATATTGTTGTATTTACACTTGAGGTATTGTATTTACACTTGAGGGGAGGAGTCAAAACGCAAAGTAGAAGAGCAGAAAACGCATCAACGGCTACAAAATGGGAATAAGTTTTAATTAGGGATGGTAACATCAAGAGGAGGCATGAAACGAGCGTGAACTGAGGGGCGCAACCGCGCAGACCGTCGACGCACCATAAACGCAACGCGAGACGCAGCTGGCTTAGGAACGCATGGACATATGCGAGACATAGCTGGGCCAGGAATGCAGGGACAGACGCAGCTGATGTGTTACTGCATGAGACATGAACGTCCATAATGATAATGAGGAAGTTAATTATGTAAGAGAGGATTGTGAAAGTCTATTAGTGTGACAACTTTATCATAGTTTCTTTAAACTAACTTTAAATTACATTTTCCCCAAATTTTGGTGAATATTTCATTGATTTAAGTTAATTATTTGCTTTTACTTTACATTACAAACGTAACGTAACTTATATAAAATGTTATTAATTTACACAACTAAGATAACTTATATAAATTATATTTATTTTATTAATAAAGTAACTCATACATAATGTTATTATAGTACACTATTATGATATCTTTTCTAAAGTATTATTATTTTACATTTATTAAAGTGACTCATATAAAGTGTTATTGATTTATATTATTAACATAACTTATATAAAGTGTTATTAATTTACATAACTAAGATAACTGATATAAATTGTTATTATTTTATTAATAAGGTAACTCATACATAATGTTATTATAATACACTATTATGAAAACTTTTCTAAAGTGTTATTATTTTACATTTACTAAAGTAACTATATAAAGTGCTATTGATCTATATTACTAATGTAACTTATATAAATTGTTATTAATTTACATAACTAAGATAACTCATACATAATGTTATTATAATACACTATTATGATAACTTTTCTAAAGTGTTATTATTTTACATTTACTAAAGTAACTCATATAAAGTGTTATTGATCTATATTACTAACGTAACTTATATAAATTGTTATTAATTTACATAACTAAGATAACTCATACATAATGTTATTATAATACACTATTACGATAACTTTTCTAAAGTGTTATTATTTTACATTTACTAAAGTAACTCATATAAAGTGTTATTGATTTACATTACTAACGTAACTTATATAAAGTGTTATTAATTTACATAACTAAGATAACTAATATAAATTGTTATTATTTTATTAATAAAGTAACTCATACATAATGTTATGATAATACATATAAAGTGTTATTATTGATATATAATTGCTGATATGCAAGTGAAGTGTATTTTAGGTGTCGAGGATATACCATTGATGATTTAGATGTGTGTAGTTGTATATCATGTGTAACTGCTTATGTATTCCTCGTAGGAATTGTGTAATACATTATTTATTTTATACATGTTAGGATGTCTTACGAGGCCATTAAGGAGCATGATTGTGCTTGGGGTGATGGTTGGCTAAGGCATATTCGCAAGCACTAGAATGAGACATTGCATTTCATTGCTTGAGACATATTACTCAAGGCCAGGTTTGAGAGTGCATAGATATGATGTTTGCAAGGCTTAGTCAATGACTATTATGGGCATGTACAGGAAACTGTATGGTTTAGTTAGCCCTATTTATATGATGCATTTGTTATTATTATTATTATTATGTGAATTTTCTGATTACATCATGAGTTTCTTCTATGTGTATTATAGATAAATTAGTTGTACCATATAGACATAATTATGAAAAGGCAATATTTGGGAACTCAAATTTACGTATAAAAAGAAAAATCAAAACATCTGAGATCGTCCCGTCCCATCCCATGACCAATATGATTGGCGTTATTAGTACTGCTGGCAATAGTTATGCAATCAACTGCTCTCTCTCTCTCACAGATGACAGAACAACAAATATAAACACTCCTCCCAAAGCAGACCGTCCAACCAGGAATCTTTTTCATTCAACCGAACCGGTCGGACCGAGGGAATAACTTGGTTTGATGGCCGACGCTTCTCTTCTCGGTAATCGTACAAAATTCCCTTCCTTGCTTGCTTGGGCTATGTCAATTTTCTTTTTCTAAATAAAAAGAATATACCGTACTCATTTACTTTTTTATTAATTGTCTGTCTATGCCTTTTGCTCTTTCTCCGGCTCAAGTCATCTCTCCAAATCCCAAACCCCTAAAATCGCGATCTGTTGTCCGAATACAGTATCCAACCTCCACAAACATTTCATTGTTTCATCCTCGTCCGCCGATCATTTGCCTCTACAGTTAAGCTACATTTTGTCTTCTCTTTCAATCTCCACCCTCCATTTCCCGACTATTCCATGCCTGCTACCCTGCGCTTGCAATCCGTGCAATAGACCTTGCCACCGTTGGAGCCGCCTCACCTATGTGCAGCGGAGGGAGTCTGAGCTTGGGCCTTGTAAAATTCGCTGGATGCCGTGTTAGGTACGGAGGTATAAATGCATGTGAGCGCGGATCTAGGGTTTTCGAGCCTGGTCCTTGTATTTTGCGCTGCTTTCCCGGTCCTCTTTTTTGTGCTCCGCCGCAAGTGGCGGCTATCCGTTGCCAGAAAGGAAGAGATCAAACGGTTACTGGTTTTGGCGTCGGAGGAGGCTGCTAGGGCGGAGCTCGAGGCCACATTTTCGTACACCACCGCTACGACCACCACCACCACCGGGCCAGTTTCGAGGAATAATTATCAATGCGCTGTTTGTTATTGCCCGACAACTACCCGTTGCGCCCGATGTAAATCCGTTAGATATTGGTATGTTATCTTTAGATGATTTTTTTCCCTTCCTATTCTTTTAGATTTTTTTTATTGGGTTTTAACTGAATTTGGTTAGTGGATGTGGAATTTATTTGTGAATTTAATTGGTGGTAATTGCGGAATTTGTTGTAAAAGAGTTTTTAAAAATTTTAAATAGTAGTTTTAGAAGAATGTGATTTGCTACTTCAGATTAATTGAGTCAGACAGTGGACGAAAGTAAAATGTGGCACCCTATGACTAGAATCCGGTCCGGTGAGTAGAAATCAAAGGATTTAAGACACGGTCAGGTTGTTTTAGTCATATCCTTATACATTGAGTATTACCGGGTATGGATAATAAAACATAGTTGGTTCACATGGGAAATCAAAGGTCTCCCCATTGTTTATTACTGTAAGTATTTTGTTTGAGGTACTGTATTAGATGAACCAGGTGTTGCAGATAATTATGTCCTGCTTTTGCATGTAGATAGATGAACCGGTCCTTTGTGTCTCTTACATGACTATGCAACAGAACAAGTTGATGGTTTTTCTATTTTGAAGAAATTTTCTTTGGTACAGCGCTCTAATTTCAGTTACTTCATAAATGTATATGCATTATCATTAATAAAACTGATGGTTTTTTTTAATGAATGATATAGTCTTTACTTCTTTTGTTTTCTACGTTGACATTTTATCTGTGCCAGCTCTGGTAAGTGTCAAATAATCCACTGGAGACAAGGTCATAAAGAAGAATGTTGTCCTCCTGATGTCTCATGCAGTGATAGTCACAATGGCAGCAATGCCGGATGCAATATGGCAAAACAAGAGCAACATGTTATTTATGACGATATATATGAGACTGCAAATACTGTACCACTTCATTCAGAACCATCATTATCAGGTTTCAATCTGAAGAATCATGATGGTGAAGACTGTGTTAAAGTTGATTCAATTGCTGATACAGATGGAGCATGCTCTTCATCTGAATCCTCAGGCACCTCTTTTTCTGGATTCTCTTCTTCACCTCCTGTTTGTGAATCATCTGATGATAGTTCAGTTGGCGAGAGCATCAGTTCTAATGAATCTGAGGAATCTGAAGTACATATATCTGCTCACATTGCTACTGATATTCAAGGATTCAATTTGGACAAGGGGGATCAAACTAAGCCATCATCTCCAAAATTTACCGATTTGGTTGATTCTTTGGATAGTTTTGGTGAATTGAGCAAGCTGAATCAAAGTAAATCTAACGATAAACATGAGGATAATCTGTCTTCGACTTCTACTCCTGCTTCTCCATGTGCGAGGACCATTCCTGTGGTCAAAAGTTTTATAGAGCCACATAAGTCTTCTGACTTCTGGGGGAGAACTCTTGACTCTGTTGCATCCAGCAGTGATGCCCGAGATGATTCTGATCTGTCCAGTAACAATGGAGCTACCAAGTTATCTGATTCTGAATCACCCCTCCAGTTTAAGTTCAATTTATCTGGAAGTAATGATCATATGTTGACAATGGAAAGGTCCGTCGCAAAGGGTGTATCCAATGATTCACATGAGGCTGCTGACGGTAAGCCTATTGATAAAGCGTCTTCGTCATTGAAAATTGGCAATGATGAGATAAGTGCCAGGAAGTCTTCATCTGTTAGTTCTGAGAACTCTAACACAATAGATAACAGAGCTGGTAGAGATTCAGATGCACCGAAATTCAGTGAGCTTCAATCCAGGTCATCATACTTTTCACACTTGCGCTCTAGATCCGAAGGTTTATCAGTTGCAGATGCTTCAAAAGTCAAAAGATTTTCATCTGCAAACTTTGACAATTCAAATCTTACTGTTACTGATCCTGTGGATACTTCTCATCTTTCTGAGTCAAAATTGTCATCTGGTGCTTCTCAACACAATTTGATTGTCAATACAAGTGGACGTTCAGTTAGTAAAGTTTGTGATGCTGATGTTTGTCCTTCTAATGTGACCCATACTGCAAGTTTCTCAACAAGTTCAATATATGGTCTGAAATCTTCAATGCAGAAAGTTGTGGATCAATTCAGGGGACCTAAATGTGGAAGATACAGTGATAAGGTTTTGTTATTGTTTCTTTTTTCTTCTATAACTTACCCTAGATTCAACTAAATTCATTATGAGTTTGCCTGGTCTTTTCAGGGTCTTTTTCCTTACAATCTTTTTGTAAAGTTGTATACCTCAAACAAAGTAGAAGTTCGACCCTTTGGGCTTATCAATTGTGGAAACAGGTATAAGTAACTTTTCATTCTGAGTTTGATTTAAGCCTGACAGATCCGAACAATACGAGGCACTGCCTTTATTTATACTAGGATTTGTAGTTCTCTTAATTTTAGTGTAATCATTAGTTTTGTCATTAGATCCAATTATTCGATATGCCATCAGGGTTGTAGGCACACAATTAATGGTAACTTACTTTAAATCAAAACTGTTGCGCGAACATGCATAAACAACTATGTACTTATCCTATGCACAATTTCTTTGCATAGACATCATTGTTCTCTGGACTGCTTTAGCAATTGACTGAACATGCGCGTAGCTCAAGTCCCAAGGACTTTGTTTATAACTTTTTTTTTGTTCAACATCCTGCAGCTGCTATGCTAATGCTGTCCTGCAATGCCTGACATTCACCCCACCTTTGACTGCTTTTTTGGTTCAAGGATTCCATTCTAAAGCTTGTATGTTTCACCCTGCTGAAACTCAAAAGATTCACTTTCAAATAATATGACGACTTTTCTGCAGTATAAGTTCATTTTTGTGCTCTATATTAGGTGCACAAAAGGAATGGTGCTTCACTTGTGAGTTTGAGAGGTTGATTTTTAAGGCTAAGGAAGGGAAATCACCACTTTCTCCAGTTGGGATATTATCCCAACTGCCAAATATAGGAAGTCGGCTTGGTAATGGGAAAGAGGAGGATGCACATGAATTTCTAAGGTGTGGACGGTTTTTGTGCTATTTAATGTCTGAAATATTTTTCCATGTTATATATTTTGAATTTTAAAATATTTTGTGAATAATTAGTGGAATGCATTAACAGGTATGCTATTGATGCAATGCAATCAGTTTGTCTTAAGGAAGCTGGGGTGAATGCCTCAGGATCCTCTGAAGAAGAAACTACTCTCATTGGCCTTACATTTGGAGGATACCTTCGCTCTAAGGTAAACACTATTGTCTAGTGGAAAGTTGCCGTTGAGAACTTGCAACTATTACTTTTGTATTTGTTAGGTTATACAATTGAAACCTACAATGTTGACAGATTAAATGCTTGAAGTGCCACTTCAAATCAGAGAGGCAAGAAAGAATGATGGATCTTGCTGTTGAAATAGAAGGAGAGATAGGGAAGCTTGAAGATGCTCTCAAACGATTCACAAGCACCGAGATATTGGATGGTGACAACAAATACAAATGTGGCAGGTTGGTCATATTACTTTCTATGTAATCTTTTGAAAGTGTTATTATATTTGCAAACGTCATTGCAGAACCTTGATGTTGGTTCGTTGGGAAAGAGAAGGGAAGTGAGGTTTGGGTATGGAAGTTGGGCTGTCATTAGGCATGAATTGGAATTAAAATTCTACATAGCTGTATTAATTGCAACCTGCTCATCTGGTTTCCAGGCATCTGATAAAAAATTTTATTTCACAGCCATTTATTTTTGCTTGTTTTGGTTTAATTCAGATGCAAATCTTATGAGAAGGCCAAGAAGAAGTTGACAATTCTGGAAGCTCCCAATATCCTTACGGTTGCATTGAAGCGATTTCAGGTAGTTCTAGTAATCAATAATGATGTCTTCCATTGTGTATCAAAAGATTCTTATCTACTTTTAATACTTGGTTTTACAGTCTGGTAAATTTGGAAAGCTCAATAAGCCAATTTGGTTCCCGGAGATCCTTGACCTAGCACCATATATGAGTGGGACAAGTGACAAAACCCCAATTTACAGGCTTTATGGAGTGATTGTTCACTTGGATGTAATGAATGCTGCATTTTCTGGCCACTATGTGTGTTATGTTAAAAATATCCAGAACAAGTGGTTCAAAATTGATGACAGCACGGTATGTTCCTTTTGCAGACAATCATCCTTGACGCAAATATTCGGTTTTCATTTTATGTGATTCGGAAAAATGTTGATTTTCAACTTCATTGAATATTGTCTGGACATCTTTTACCTTGATGGGATAAACGTATTTTTAATCCTTCAGCTTAATGGTTTTTCTATTTGAGTACTTCGACTATTAAACTTTCTAATTCAGTCCTAAAGCTTCTGTAATTGCTCTATATTAGGACTGCTCATAATGTCCTTAACAGAAATCCCCTGTGGCATCAACAAAATCCAAGCTGGACATGGGGGCGTGTATGTCCAGTTTGGGTACCACGTAAGATTTCTGTTAAGAATGTCAGCAGAAGTCCTAAGAGAGCTGGAGGACTGAAATAGGAAAAATTATTGAAGTTAACGGACCAAAAGTATGGTTGTTTCTTTACCTAGACAGTAGAACTACTTCAAGATATTTCCATGCATCATTTCCATCTAAAATTTCAACGGTACTGTCAAAGATTGTCATCCTTTGCAAAATATTCTTGCATAAATTATGCTTGCTAAAAGGATCTTTGTTAATTCTTTTATGATCTTAGGAAAGGTATGTCTAGTTTTTTGTGCTTCTGAAGAATCTCAGATTCTTGGTCATAAACTTATGCTGCATCTGTAATTTGTTCAGCTTCATAGAAACTTGGAAGTCTGTTCTGTAAGGAACTTATTAAGATAGGCTCTCTAGGACTTCGAAATTTGTTTGCATTGCTTGGTTTTTACCTTCTTCCCATGTTGTGCCATTGATTTATGAATCTCAAGCTCTTTCCTTTAGCTGCTGAATCTGCAGTTCTACAATTGTTAAATAAATTCCTTTCCCTTCCACCTTGCATATACATTTTAGTACATTGGAAGAATAAATATTACCAAGCTTCCTTACTCCACATACATACCAGGATTTGAACCCTAGTAGATGGGAGCTGCTTCTACCTCTTATGGGCACTAGCCTGATTCCCTGGTGGTTGCCTGTCCATTTATCTTTCTTTCTAAGCTTATTATTGTGTTTCCCATGGTTGATAGGTAACCCCTGTGGAACTTGAGAGAGTCCTAACAAAAGGCGCGTACATGCTTCTTTATGCAAGGTGACAGATTTTAGACTGGGAGAATTACACCTTTCATCGTTGTTCTTACGTTGATTGACTAATTTGTTTTCCTGCAGGTGCTCACCAAGGGCTCCTAGATTGATAAGGAGCAATATGGTGTCTCCGGATGCAAAAAATAAAGGCGTTACTGGGAAGAACACGTTGTTGAATTCAAGATCCACATCTACGCGATCAAATGTAGTCCAATTGCATCCTGATTCAATTTGTCCAGATAATTTGGCCAATGTTGGATCTTCCCATTTGAAGTTCCATCGGCTTCAGAGGATTTTAGAAGCGGATTCTAGTGATAACTCCTCATTTACTAGCAGCAATTCTGATGAAGGTTCTTACAGTACTGATAGTACCCGGGATTCCACAAGTGCTGATGACATTTCTGATTTCATTTTTGGTGGTTGGAACAGCTCTTGGATGAATATGTCTGATTCTGACACATCTTCATCTTCCTCTTCTTCCCCATTGTACTACAAGTGTATACCCCTTGCTGATGCATATCAAAATAGCAGCAGGTCTCAAACTTATCATGCAGTTTCTGATTCAGTGATGGAGCATGGGGATCTTTCGGGTAGACAACCTTGGGAGAGTAGGAGGTTGATGGATTTGGAAGGAGGTGGACCAGGTTGTCCTTTTTTGCAGTCTAACAGCGTAAAACAGTGTAGGAACTTGGTGAGTAGTAGTAATAGTAGCAGTAGAAATAGGAAAACTGACTCGGGGAAAGTAGGACTGACAAGCCCTTTAAATGATGTAAGCAGAGCAACCAGTGAAAGGACATATTAAATATATATTTATGACGAAGGATTTAGTTTAGACCTGTAAATAAGAGTTCTGGGGGAGGGATTGTATTTAATTGTACTTTGGTCTCTGCCTCTCTGCTGGCATCAGTTAAGAATATCAATCAGCAAATCCAGTGTTTACTTTCTTCCTCCCGTCCCGGTCATAAAGTCCTCAAAATACTGTAAATAGCACAAGGGACACTAGGCTGATGAGTCTTCTTTTCTTTTGAAGCCCAAATATAATTATTTTTTTGATTTAATTGTTGTGTCCGTCTTATACAGGCCTGATACAGAAGCACTTCTTTATTATCAATCGGTGATAATAAGATATGGTCAGTAATCACATCTCAATAACTAAGACTAAAGTTTCCTTTGTGAAACATCAGATCCTATACACTACATCGATCACCCAAGAGCCCAGTGGCTCCCTTGTGCTAGAATATCATGTGTTATTGCTAACTTATAAGTAATTCAACTTTTACCGATAATTTTGACTTACGAGGTAACCTATTTTTTAAAACTCCCGTATCGTTGTTTTCTTTATTTTATAGGCTATTTGGAAATTTTTGATTTAAATTTATTAACAAATTGGATTTAATTATATTAATGAGATTGAATTGAATTCAATTTACACTGTTTGGGACAAATTCAGTAATAATAGAAATAAATTTAATTAAATTGTTTAAAATAAGAATGAATATAGTGAAAAATGAGAATGAATATTATTATTATTATTATAATGGTTAGTTAAGAGGAAGGAATTATTACTATTATTATTAACAGTAGTTGACTTGTAAAAATATTGAGAAATAAATATTTATTATATTTTAATTAATTAATTAACCATATTTTAATTACTTATATTGTAATTAATCAATTACATTATATTGATTAATTAAAATACTGTAATTAATTTTAATTAATTATATTTTAATTAATTAATTACATGATTTTAATTCATGAATGAATTATATTTAAATTAATCATATTGTTGTTAATTAATTATTAATAATATTTTAATTATTAGTCTTTAGAATCCAATCAAGTGAAGCACAAGAGAGTGAGAAGTGAAGTAATCCAAAGAATGAAAGAGCAAAAGAGCAAGACGCTACCTTTAAATGACACAGAATGATTCTTAATAAGAAATACAGTGCAAAGAATTATACTCAATAAAAACTTACAATACATATATAAATTTTTATGAATGTCTGGTTATAAATTCACAGCAAACAATAATTTTTTATTCAAAGGTGTCTTCCTCAAGTTTCAGTATAATTGAATTCTTATACTTGGAGGAAAGAATTCAATTTATAAAAGAGATAGTTTCAATTACATGTATGAATTGAATTCATCCCATTTTTGTGTTTCCAAACAGCTGCAGTATTGAATTCAATTTACTCCTTTCCAAACACCCCCTTAATCATTGCATGAAATCCCATGTATTAATTTAACAAAACATATTCTCAACCATTCTAGTTATATTATTATACACAATGTTGATGGATAATATTAGTAGACGATCTCAGCGAGATTTTAGCATGATAGGATTAAAATAAAAGTTGGGTATCACTATACTATCCCTTTGCTTGCAGAATGGATTTATTTGTGTATTACATAGTATCATTTTTCTATTGTCGACCTATAGCGCTAATTAATTTTATGGGAAAAATAGAGCAACCTACTTGTTATCCATTTTGCTAATCTCACCTAGTAGTAAACTTAATGGATAACTGGGTCAAACCTCGATGCATATCAACTTTCAAAGTCGACGATTGAACAGTCGATACATGTACGTGGGCGTAGCATAGAAGATGAAGGTGGTTCAACTACTACCCACCAGACCAGACCAGACAACGCGTCGCAGGACCCATCACCCATATGATCATTACGTATATATGTATCTATACAATTTGCCTTGGTTTTGTAAACTTTGTAGTTTGGGATAAGGAGTCGGAGAATTTTATAAGAGGACAAGAAGAGAGGAATCAGGGATGTATTAATTGAATTGACTTTGGGTGTCCACTTTTGTGTATTAGTCTGGCCTCCACTCGGTTGAGTTTTGGACTTGGAAGGACAGCCATCACCAATCCAACTCCAACCCCATAGATACAGGGTGGGAGCCACACAGATCCATCCATCCATTAATGGTGGCTTGGCTCGGGGCATGTCTGTCTTTGCATAACTAGACCACCTTCCACATGCCCACTTGCATGCCTGTTTTTAGCATGTGTCATTTTCTCTCCCGTCATCACCAGTTGACAAGTTGAATTACGTTTTTGTTCTCGGAAACTACCTATTATGCTCATAGTTGTTATCGTGGTCTTAAAGTGTGTGTCTATATATTATAATAATTACATGTCGGATACTGTCTAGTTGTTGTTGCAGAGAAGCCGCCATCAAATTCAAAGAAACATTTACAGACACTGTTCTAGACTTCTAGCCAAGAAGCTATAGATTGTATGTCTCATATGGTAACACATTCTTGGATGTGAGTTGAACAAAAGAAAGAATGCAAAGGGATGTAATGCATTGCATTTGAATGGATTCTTTCGATAAAAATCCAATGCATCTAATCTACTCTTTATTCTTACCATACATTCATTGCATTTTAACTAATAAAAATCAGTTCAAGTGCTAGCTCACCGCAGTAAAGAGATGGTGATAATATATATATTGCATTATATTTTCCTTACCAAAGGATATTTATGTTAATAGCTTAAAATGATATGTTGGTTAATCATCTACTAATGTAAAGATGAGACAAAAAGTTAAAAAATAAGAGTTAAATTGCATGCTCTACGTAGCTTTACCATTTTCCAAATCAATTATAAAAACTAAGAAGCGTGCAGAAAAATAAAGAAAAAGGAAAGTGTGGAATAGGTCACGTCTCGCAGAATCTCTCATGTTATACAAGAAAGCAGCAGCAATCCAACACTTGGTCCAATTCAATCTCATTTTCACCACTTAATCTGTAACTGTATATAATGTACATATCTTCATTCAGATTCGCGTCATGCTCACATACGTGTTTATAACTCGAAGTTTCTATTATAGACATCTATCGAAAGAGAAAGTTAAATTTACCCTAATTTCTTCTGATATATTATTAAACTGCAGCCATAGAGCAAGTCTGCCAGTAAGATATTTGATTAAGATCCTTGTCTCTCTTCTTCAATGTTGACCACCTCTCTTTAAGATGCTCTTTATATGGTGATTGAGATATGAGTATTAAATGTTAGAGGGTACAAAAAAATGGATTCTCATATTTTTAAATAATAGGAGAATATGAGTCAAATCACTGACCTCTTACCTAAACTAAATGTCTACTCCCTCCGATTCATAATAAGTGTCGTTTTAGAGGAATTTTAATTATTCAAAATAAGTGTCGTTTGTGACTTTTT
>JANVCL010000006.1:6663586-6682227 GCA_026546855.1 Erythroxylum incrassatum | reverse complement strand
TATCTTCCAATCCTTTGAGAATTTCTCAAATATAATGATAGATTTGAGTTCCTTGACCCCAAATTAGCTTAGAACACTTTGATTGAGGCTGAAGAATAAAAAACTTGGTGGAAAATAGGTGATGGTAGAAACTTGCTTCTTTCTCTTCTCTCTTCTCCTTTCTTCTCCCTTCTTTTAATTGAAACTAAGTGTTTTAAGTCCTTAGAAATGTGATGCACGGCCATAAGTGAAAGAAGGGTCTAGAATATTGACTCTCCTTTGACCAAATGGAGTGAAATTATCCTTTTACCCTTAGCTTATGTGAAATTATCATTTTACCCTCCAAACTTTCCTAAATTTGCAGTTAAGCCCAAAGTTTAGAAATCTCCAAAACTTTTATTTTTATTTTCGCCCTTGGACTCTTGGAAATAATAATTAAGCCTCTTAACTTAATAAAATTACATATTGGTCCTCTAAGAATTGAAAAATTATAATTAAGTCCTTTAACTTTTAACAATTTGCAAATAAGCCCTTATGTACATCAACTTTTCTAATTAAGCTTTCTAAGTGTCCAATAAGTCTATAAATAATCTCTACTCACCTCTAAGGCATTAGAACACATTTAATTCAACCACCATGGTCATATCCATCCAACGGACTCGGTTTTACACACTTAAAAGCTTATATGTTGAAAATCTCCAAGATTTCGCATACCGACGAACTCTAAGTTTATGTAAGGGCATATAACATTTTATATTATTGGCATATGTACCGAAAGGAATCAAATAAATCTTTGAACTCATATACAACCATGTATATATCAGTATACAGTAGTATCTCCAAATATAAAACAACACAAAGTGCTCAAAAAGTCCGGCGTTACATTTTTGATCTTGTAAATCCATTTAAAGTTGATAGGTTTGTAGCTATGAGGTAAATCCACAAGCTTTCATACCTTATTATATTCTATGGATTGCATCTTATCCTTTATTGCATCCCACCATAAATTTGCATGAGGTTCAAAAATAGCTTTTGTAAAAGTTACTAGATCTACTACATGTCCAATATCATAATCTTGTTCACCTAAATAGACTATGTAATTAGATAACATAGCAAGTCTTCTAATTCTAGTGGATCTTCTTAACTAAACTGGTTCAGTAGACTCTTGTACTTCATGAACCTCAATTTGTACGAACATAGGTTCCTATACCTGTACTAGTATGACACTAAGACCTTGATCCACCTGCTTATATGAGTGTAGAAAATGAAATAACTTTAGTATCCACCCTTCTATTATCTAAAGGGTAAGAATGACCACCCTCATCAAGATGAGATGGATAACCCTAATCATAGACATTATGCTTTAGAAACTTAGCTGTTACTATTCTAGATCCTCCATCTCGACAATAAAATCTATAACCCTTAGAGTGATCAGGATATCCAACAAAATAACAATGAGTGAAACAAGAATGCAACTTATTTTCATAAGAATTATACAAACATATCATAGCAAGGAAACTCCATGCACAAATTTGAGTGAGGCTAGGCTTCCACTCCTTCCAGATTTTGAAAGGCATTTTTTAAACTGATTTGCTTGGGAAGTCATTAAGCATATATATAAGGTAGTCTTTATGGGTTCACCCCAAATGTAATAAGGTAAATTAGTTATGTTTTGCATTGACCTCATCATGTCATTTAAGGTACGATTCCATCTTTCAACCACACTGTTTTGCTCAGTAACATAGTGAACTGAGCCACTATTTCACATGATTATACATTTTTGGCAAAATAATTTTTTCTTATCCTAAAACCCAATGTCTACAATAATGTTCACCTTCACGGTCATATCTGATAATTTTGGTGCTCTTTCTAATTGGTTCTCAACTTCAACTTCAAATATCTTAAATTTTCAAGAACTTCAGACATTTCTTTAAGTAAGAACACATATCCATAATGAGAATACTCATAAAAAAAGTCACAAAATATATTGAATTACACAGTGTAAATTTATAAGGTCAACATATATCCATATGTATGAATTCTACCATCAGTTTTGTCCTCCTCCCTATTTGGCTTTCTCTTTTATATGAATCCCAACATTGTGGATGCAATATGATTAGAGGCTTTACTATCTGGCCACCAGAACTTGATGTGACTATAAAACGATTATACTCATATATCATACAATCCAAGGAGTTACTTGATAGCTCTTTCTTTCCATGTTTTATGTTTCTGACATTCTAGTTACAACATCCATAAGACCTCTAGTAACACTAGATTGACCAACAACTAAATGTGGAGGAAATTTAGGTTTCTTACTTTTAAAATTACAGGGCTTTACCTTTTCTTTTTCGTCAGTTACTATTAAGATTGTATGAGATGATTCTTCAACTTTTCTTCGTCAGCAATTCATCAAGTGATCAATGCATTTATGTCCCCAGATTTATCCTGAGAACTATATTTGGTAACCAGAATACCAAACTCTAATGGAAGTGTATTCAGGGCTTGGTGAACTATACAAGCTTTAGGAATATAATTATTTAACTCCTTTAGCTTATTCTAAAGGTGAACCATCCTAATTATGTACTACCTCTCCCCCTTGCTCCTGTGTATCTTATAAAGTATAATTCCTTTATAAAGATACCTATTTTAGCATTTGAAGATACCTCATATCTTTGTGAGACGTTATTAAGGAAATCCCTTGCTATGTTTATTTTTGGAAGTCCACTTAGACAATGGTTTGGTATAGATCTCTTTAGATCAAATAACATATCCTATTTGATCTTTTCCAAGCTACATATGCTACTTTCTCAGTCTTTGAGCTGATAGATGTAGGTGTTGGTGACCTATCATTGAACATGACATTGCTAATATCTGTCATCTCCAGTGCAATCTCACATCTTATTTTCATTTCTTAAAATTTAAACCAATGAGGGTTTTAATTACGACATTATTATTATTTACAGAGAAGGTGACTGTAAATTTGATAACATAAATAGTTAGCACAAATATCATAATCTTGTTCACCTAAATAGACTATGTAATAAGATAATATCATTTTTTGCATTAGATTTCAGTTCATTTAACTAGATCTTTTATATTGGACTATTTTATTTTCTTTAATCCGAATCAAAATTGATTTTTTTAACCTTGATTATATAAACGACATGTAATTAATAATTGTCTAATTAAAAATCACTATCACGTAATTGAGTTTTTATTGTAGATTTAATCAAGATTTCAATTACCAAAGATTTGACTGTTAGGGGCTTATTTCAAAAGGCATTGCCGTCTTTTTTGGCTAACGCATTAAACTCTATGCAATTATTATTACCTATCTATTTATGAATTGATGACGAAAGGTTATGTAAAATATTGAATTGTATATGGTCCGAATGTTTTAATTGGTTGGAGGGACTCCAAATTAAGAGATCATTTTGACTTATCTTGCTAGTGATTTTTAGTTACTAAGATGTATAAAGTTGTTTTACTGTTTGATCATAACTCCTATAAAGAGACATCGAGATTATAATACCAATATCAAATATTGCTCTCTTAATCTACTTCACCAATTGAAGAGAAAAGATAACGGAAATTCTTGAAAAATGCATAAACTTTTGTGTGTATTTCATTACTTGGAATAATTACTCGTATTTGAATTCATTCACTTGGCAAAAAAAAGTCAACATTTTTCAGCCCCATCTTACAAAGTTTTCTTTTCAAAGAGCAAATTGGATTAGTTGTCGCCTTTTACAGAAAATAGAGAAATGAATTGATATCTTTTATATTTGGATTATTAGATTTGGATTTATCGAAACTGACGGAGCTCGAACTTGTAGCTTATGCTTTGGCAGGCGATGCTCTAATCAATTGAACTACAATCCCTTAAATGTCATAATAAGTACATAGGTTTGGTCACGATTCAAGTCTTAAGAGGTTATATCTGAAAGTCAGATTAGTGGTCCCTCATCCATTCATCTTTATAAGAAAATCAGAAGGTGGAGCATGGCTCACAAACCCCATAACTTTGTTAGGCATTGCTGTATTCTTGTTGATGAAAGTTCATTATGTTCTTTCCAACAATTATTGATTTGGATTGAACTCTAATCATCCGTTTTCTTTTCATGCATGAAAGTATGAGTTCTGCTCCACAATAGTATGATTTTTTTTTTCATTCAAATGTCTTTTGGGTTCATCCGCCAATCTCTGCAAGACTCGTTGCTGGACCAAATAAAGATAATTAAATGGGGTGTAGAGAGAAAGTGTGAAGAGTCTAGGCAACTGAGGATGGGCGAGTAATGGGAATGCAACTAGTAGGTACTGGTGGGTCATAGTCTTATTTCCCATTTTGGAAAGTCTCCGGTCAGCTTTGGACAAACACACCTTTTGACATTATTCCTAACCTAACCTAATCCTTTCGCTTCAGCTGTAAGGATCGGGATAGGAATAATGTCAAAAGGATAGATTAGGTTGGGACTTCCCAAAATGGGAAATAATATATATATGTTTTAAATTACAATATCAGGTAGGGAAATGAGCAATATAATAGTTTTTTGGTCAAATTTAGAGAGAAGATAAGATTACATAAATGAAGGCCACCTACAAATTAGTTTAAAAATACTTCCAATAAAATTGGAGGTGCATAAAGTGAAAAATTAACCCTATCTTCTGAAAGGACTGTCACACAAGTTTGTAATAATTGAGAAAGAGAGATAATGCTAAAAATAATTCCAATGCAGAATTGTAGACCCAAATAAAGATCAATTAGGCATTAGTTACCAAGTTGCCTGTTCAAATCGACATTTAACGACCTCGTTTTTAACTGGCCTTAGATGATGTTGCCTGGCTCAAATCGTTTGAAATATAAATGGGCACCAGATTCTCAAACATTAAATCAAGGTTGGACACAAAGTTTTGGGTAAAGATGCATTAATTGCCAAGTTGTCTCGTCACTCTTCACCATACATTTCATTATCAACTATCGTAAGCTAAAAGCAGCAGTAAAGATTGTCCTCTTATTATTGGTCATCCAAACAGCTACAGATATTAGCTCTATATTATAGTATATAGCTCAAGAAGCTTATGAGATATGTATCCTGCTGCTTCTTGGTTTTTTTTTTAAGTTTATGACGAGGTGTTTTAAAATGGTCTCACTTATAAAAAGACACCTTTAAATTATCCACTTGAGTTAGGTAGATCTTTGGTGCTTCTTTTCTTTTACCTGTCACAATAAACAAAAGCTAAATATTTGCCCGTCACAGTAAGAAAAAACTAAATAAGTAAATAACAAACCAAGTAGAGGAAAAGAGACGAAACAAACTCCACATTTGGGTTGGATCAAAAGACATAACAAAAGTATTGGCCCTAGGATCTTCTGTACCCAATAATCCTATGCCTTCTGTTTTTCTTGCATCCGAACCATTCATTATTTGACAATAAATAGCTTGGACGCACGAGAAATAGAGAGCATAAAGTTATTGGTACAGAGGAATAGGTCCAGGTATTGTTATTGGTACTGTTAATTGGCTTTGGCATTGGATAAAAGCAGACTGCAAAAGAAAGAAATGGAAAGCACATCCCTGACCCTAGACCACGTTGTTGTTTTCATCCAAATCAACAAGTAACGTGCACAAAGGCATAATCATCAATCACACGTCCAAAAGCATTTTATCTTAGCATCACAGCGAGATTTGATCCTCTATTTAATTTTACTTTATCTTATTTTGTTCAGCTATTTATTTTGCAGATCTCATGTGAGTCTCACGTAAATTCTTCATAAGACTCACGTAAATAAACGGTTGAGATTTATTGAACACAATAAAACATCATAATATTAAACAGAAGATCTGAACTCTACACCATAGACGGAGAGCATTTGCCTTGTTAGCTAAGCTATGCCCACCCTTCGTCTGCTAGCTCAGCTGTACCTTTTGCAGACATGTCATGTCCATTCTCAGTCTCAAACTTCAAAGCAGAGTAAAAGCCCATCGTCAAGACAAATAAAGATTTTCACGTGCAGGGTTCTCATTCCCCGTTAATGAAACCACAACAACCAAATCACCTATTTCCCGGTTAATGATCAAGACATATGAATTTTTTTTCCTTATTCGGATACATATTCTCTAATATCTAAGCAAATAGTGGAACAAACGTACATGTAAATGAAGAATATCACCAAGAGGAAAGAAAATCCTACCGGCATCACCACTGATCAAACCTAGCTACCAAAGAACACTAACTCCAAACCCGATATTAAACAACAGCTTCTTATAGCAACGACTAAAAGCTGCCACCTACAACTTTTTTCTTTTGTATCTTAGAAAAGCATTAATACTCTCCCGTCGCCGTCAGTAAGGCGGCGGTGGCCTAGCAATAGGTGCCCAGATAACATCAGAAGGCAAATGACAACTATAAATGCCCATTCCACACGATTCTCCTCCGCTCGCCACTTGTCCACTCTCGCCGCCCCTACCTTGCCCTGAAACTGCAGGGGACTGCCCCTCTCTGCCGGCAGTGCCGGACTCATCAACTTCAGAAGTGAAACGATGATAACTGGGATTATTAAACGACGCCGCTATTACAAAAACAGTACCAGCCGCCACTAAGCTTCCAGCTACAATACCACCAACGATCTGCCCTTGTGGTCCGGCGAGAGAGATACTAAAAGTGTTCGGTACCGGATAGGACGAAGCCAAACACGTTGCGTTTATCGATAATATGTCGAAACGGCCGTAAAACCTTATGGTGGCTCCAGGTGTTGCGGATGGCTGACGTAAGGTGACGTTGGCAACAGTGCCTGAGCCAGTGAGCACGCAGATTCCGATGTTTTTACGGCGACAGAACTGTGAGATTGCTTCTAATATATCGCTTCCATCAGGGACTTCGAGAATGTAAGGACTCATGACGGGTTGGGGCTCGCGGGTTATGATGAGGGGTGGTTTGGGTCTGTTCTTTGAACCGGGCGGTCTACCTCTAGGTCGGCGAACTACTTCGATGGTGGCACCGTCAGTGTTGACGGTGGTGTTGGGTTCGTTGGGTCCGTGGTGATTGGTGGTCGGAGAAGTGGTGGTGGTGGTGCGGGGTTCGTCATCGCCGGAGTCGCGAGAGAGTTGAAAGTGTTGAGAGAGGGGGAGGTTTTGGTGCGGTGGGAGTTTGGAGAACATGTTAAGGGTTTCATGATTTGGACGGTGACGTTGCTGTTGTTGTTGTAGTAGTATATATTCGCCTTTCATGCTTTTGCCTTTTTTTCCTTTTCTGGAATGGGATCTTTAACCTTATTTAATTAGGTTTGGAGTGTACAATATAAAGAAGAATAGGGAGGGAAGGAAGGGCACACGAAGCTAGTGAATAGGGACAGGAGAAGAAGCGTTGGGATTGGTATTTGTTGTTGATTAATAATAACAATACAGTGAGAGGGATAAAGTAAGAGATGAGGCGTCTGACTGACTTCTCTTGTGTTGTGTTGTTATTTAATAACAGGTGATGTTTGAAACCAAGTGAAGACAAGATTCATGGCTCCGCTCCCTGGTTCGGGAGGCAAAAGTAGACCCCGCGACTGTCTATCTGTGTGTGCGAAGAAGATATATATGGGTTCAACCGTTCAATAAGAAAGGGGAATGCAACCACTTAGCACTGAATTTCAGTGGTAAGAGATTGGTCTCTGCTTAAGCAGAGTTAGGAGTTTGACTTCTGCTTGTATGTATGTACAATAATGTTAAATACTTGGTGATAATGCTAATTGCTAAACTGTCTGAGAGTGGTAATAGACATTTTGAGCCCAACCAAATCACACTCAGAAGTTGAAAAAAAAAAAGGAATGCAGGGCCGTTTCGGTTAGTCAAATCCATGTAGGAGAAGTATGGACATTGAAAAGATAGGCTGATACTTGATCGTTTGAATGTGGTCATTCAAGCTTAATCGATGACCTCAATTACTTTGACACAAGGTTTCGTATATCGTTATTTTGTTATGATATTAAAGACTTTTTAAAAGATAGATATAATTATTTTATTTATACATTAGATTCTAAAAATCTAAATTTATTCCAAATAATTCATATATAATTTTTTAGAAAATAAGAAGTTACGTTATAATTATGTGTTGAACAGTTTCAAATCTTGGAGTTATACTTTCGTACCTCTATCTTTAGTTTTATGACTGTAGTTTTACCAAATTTTCATAGAATCTTTTAATTAGCATTTACCTTTAACCTTAGGGTAAGTTAACTACCTTTGATGCCTCTTTAGCAAAGTTCAATATAGTCTTAACTGGTTTCCTATTTAAGGCGTATATTAAAGCTTTAGGAGAGATTAAGGTTTTAAATGAAAATTATGAACTGTATTTGTAGAAAGAAAATTTTTATTTTATAGGAGAGGAGATTATAAAGATGAGATACATAGAGAATGCTTAGTACATTTTCTACTACCCTAGGGGTTTTATTTATACAAGGGGACTTGAAGTCTAGATTCTAACTTGAAAACATTATATATCATATAAACTTTTCAAATAGTAGATTGTATCTTTATTGATTTTCTTTTATCAAAGTGTTTGGATACATTTTCACGTTATCTTCGTATCCATATGACTCAATTACTATATGTAGATACTCCTATGCTTCAGTTTTATCTTTTCCTTTATAAGTATTCGAACCACTTGTATAAGAAAGACAAATATTTTGATAGAACCTTTTTTGTGCCTCAGTACTAGATCTTATCTTTCCTCTTCCAATTATACTTATCTTCCTTTATTTTAGCATAAGTTTGAAATCAGAAATAACAATTCTCATGCTTATTCCTCTTTTGTAAAAGATATCATATTTAATGTATTTAGAAAATGCTTTTCTTAAGTTAGTATCCATAATAATGGCAAAGTGTTATGCCTTTCTCAAAGTAATGAAATGATATGCATCATATTTTTCATCATCATCATCATCAACACCGAATTGAATTCTGCACAAACGCGAGGTCTAGAGAGCTCTGATAGTACGCAACCTGACCCCTACTTAGTAGAGAGGTTGTTTTTGATGGACCCACATGCAGCGTGATATGAAGATATTACTAAAAAATTCAAATAAACATAAAAGATGTAATAAAATAACTAAATACATTAAAAACTAATAAATACTTAGAATAAAGTAATAATAAATAATTAAAATAAAACAATAACTTCATAAAAATAAAAAATAAAATAAAATAAAAATGTAGCAGCACAATAACAATTTAACAAAAAGATGTCCAACTTGTCAACAAGATGCACTTGTTAAGAGATTCACTTACAAAACAAAACTTGCAAACAATCATAATAAAGATGCATTTAATAGTTAAAAGCAATAGTTAAAATGTATGTAGCAAGAAAGATGAAACTACTAGAAGGGGATAGATATACCATTATTAGAGCCTTTACAAATATAAAACCTAAAATTGGGAGTGGGATTAGAATTAGAGACGAGCACACCCCTAGAACTTGGAAAGCTCCACTTCATCGCAAAAAAATATGTGAAGGAAAAAATTAGTCTAAAATACTGTGTGTTATCAACTTCCTATGTCAAAGAATCCTTAACTGCGACTTCGCAGAACTTGAAGTCTTAACCAATGTAAACAGTTTGAGATAGGGAGCTCAGAAAGTTCCAGAAAAGAAAACCTAGATCTGACAAAGAGATTTTTGAAATTGAGATAAATGACAATGGGAGGGTGGACCCTTACCCTTTCACAACGGTTAGTTTCCAAAACAACCTGGAAAGAGAGTATAAGAAAAATCTACCAGTTTGCTGAAAAAAATATGGATAGGAAAACAAAAAGTGGAAACATAGGAACTCAGAAGCTACTCTTTCTAATCCCTATGTCAAAGCTAATCTTTCAAAACTCTCTATGCAAAAACTTCTAGCCCCTGTTACCAAGATCACCGTACTAAAACTATAGTAAACGCTATAGGAATGAAAGTGACATAAGCTCCGGATGGGTAAACTTGAGAGGGAATAAACGCCAACGTGAATGGGCAATAATGGATAATATGGACTGACAATGTCGATGGCGATATTTGTGCCACATTCGACAGCACCCCACACCATTAATGGAGTTTCCACCAATGATAAGTCTTCGCTGGTGAAGACTCTACTTATTGAAGAACGTCGACAATTGTTAATGGTAAAATCTTAGAGAGAGAGAGATATAGAGGAGGTCAATCACCCTATGGCTTAATCCATCGACTGAAAGCTAAAGAGTCAAGATTTTCATGAGTAAAAAAACACCAAAGAAACCGAAGCGGAGAACTGGAAGGCGACCTTCATAGGCCTAATAAATATTGTAGCTTTCCTTTTCCAGAACAAAAAGATTGCAACTTGTAAAATGTCTACAAAAAAACAAAACAAAATTCTACAGGAAACAACAACCAAACTCCCAAAACCTACAATAATCTCACTAGGAAATGCAACAAATAAAAGAGTAAGATTGTATAGTATAGACCCAGATACATAACCTTTAGATCACTAAAAATCAAACCAATCCCACCAAAATAAAACCTAAAGTTATCGAAACAAAGCAAACCCAAGAGGAAAATCCAACAAAAGGAACTATCTTTGAGTAAAAAATCGTAATGAAGATTTGGAAAAAGCACAAAAATTCATCAAAAATGGTAAATGCAACGTAGATTTAACAGCAATGGTAAATTTAGCAATGAATATGCAACAAAAATCATTTCTTTTCCTCTTTACTTCTTTTATGTGCAATTAAATCTAAAATCTTTGGTTTCAATGGAGTCTTATAGGTTAATGTGAAGGGATCTGATCTACAAGGTTGAGCTTGAAGTGTTGGTTATGGTGGTGAGGATGATGGTTAGGGAACAAATATCCAGAAAAATGAACAATGAGAGGAGATTCTTCTAGCTTGGAGTAAAAGAGAAAAATCATATATTCTAGAATGAGAGCTTAAAGTAACAAAAGGAACAATCTTTGAACACAAAATCACAATGAAGATCTGTAACAAGCACAAAAATGCGCCAACAATGGTATATGCAGCGTAAATCTAATAACAATGGTAATGTAACAATGAATATGCAACAAAAATCATTTTTTTCCTCGTATCCTTCTTCTATATGCAGTTAAAGTTAGAAACTTTGGTTTCAATGCAGTCTTATGGGTTAATATGAAGGGATCCGATCTAAAAGGTTAAGCTTAAAGTGTTGATTATAATGGTGAAGATGATGGTTAGGGACAAAAATCCAGAAAAATGAACAATGAGAGGAGCTCCTTCTAGCTTGGAGTAATAGAGAAACTCCTATATTCTATAGTAAGAGTTTGAAGTAACAAAAGGAATAATCTTTGAACATAAAATCGCAATGAAGATTTGGCACAAGCATAAAAATGCATCAACATGAAAATCTAGACCAACAGATAATATCTTTAATACCAAGATATCTTTAGAGGTCATTGTAAGGTTATTTAGATAACAATCCTTAACCAATTCTTAAATCCATTTAAGAAGTAATGATATCTAGGAAACTCTAGATTAGTTAAGTATATAACATTTGTTGTCCCAAAATCATACCAATCTCTAATAGCTTAAGGATGAGATCCTTGTAAAAAATTAAATTTAGGATTTATCCCAGAAAAATCAATATAATAGGTATTACTATTTTATAGTGTGTATAAGTCTCTCATTACCATATCATGTGCATGAACAAGAAGATGACTCTTTGGGAGACTATCAATCATGGTATTTCACTATACCATCAATTTGCA
This sequence comes from Erythroxylum incrassatum, assembly GCA_026546855.1. NCBI lineage: Eukaryota > Viridiplantae > Streptophyta > Magnoliopsida > Malpighiales > Erythroxylaceae > Erythroxylum > Erythroxylum incrassatum. The sequence continues at coordinate 6,670,514 of JANVCL010000006.1, read as the reverse complement.
CGTAATATCAAGAATTAGAGAAATATTATCAAAAGTAACCTTTTTTGGCTTAATCTGCTGACTAGTAAATTCATTTATCAGGGAAGAAGAGCTTGTAGATGATGAATCTTCAACTATCTTAGCCTTGTTGACTATGCTATAAAGTTTTTATTCTAAATAATTATAATGGTTTATCTCGGCCTGCCATAGATGACAAAATGAAAGAAGTAGCTTTGCAACTTCTTTAGGTATCGAGTTAAAGCTAGCAATATCCAGTAAATCTTTAATTTGTGCTTGGTAATTGTTGATATCTTTGGACATTTGTTCCAATAAGTCAAATATCTCTTCTTTGAGGTTGACCATCTCTAGTTCAGATATCTGTAAGAACATTAATATTAGATTTGATAATCTCAATATCAAAGGTATATTCTACTAATAAGTTTGTCATTTACTATGTATTTTATATTTAGGTTTAGAGGGTAAATTATTTTGAATAAAAGCTTTAACTTGAGTATTATCAGTTCTTAATAAAAATCTTTTAGGAAATAAAAGTTAATAAAATTTTTAACTTTATACTACTACGAATAATTTCTTTTCATTTATGTGATATCTTTGTTAAGTATCTATAAAGGTTCATCAAGTATACCTATTAAGAGACTTATTCATCTTGATATTAGAATCATCATAATCTATCCTTTTTAATACTCCACTCCATACATGATTAGAAATATTAGTTTCAATAATTAAACCATCAACATCAGATGGTAAAGAAAGTTTTGGCAATGTAGTACACAAAATCTTAATTTTCTTTGCTTGTTCAATCAAATAGAGTGAAAATTCAAATCTTTGATTTTTTTTCTTTAAAAACTTTTGTAAAGGTTTTTATCTCAGATAGATTTTGAATAAAATCTAAATCATAATTTAATACTCCTAAAAAAACTTTGGACTTGTTTTTTATTTATTAACCTATCAGGAAATTGTGAGATTTTTTTCAAGGATATGAGGTTGAACTTTAACTCCTTTACCATTTATCTCTATGCCAAGGTATTCTATTTTAGTCTAACATATCTTAGCATTTTTCTTAGAGAGAGCTAACCCATGTTGATCATATAAATCTACAAATTTATTGAGATTTATAATTTGTTGAGCAATATTATTACTAGCTATTCAAATATCATCCACATAAACATGCATGAAATTATGATACTTAAAGATATTTTCCATTTTCCTTTGAAATATTTGTAGGGAATTTTTTAAACCATAAGGCATTAGTAATCATTCGTAATAACTTTGTGAAGTAAAAAAAGTAGTATATAGGATGATATCTTTATTCATTTTTATCTGCCAAAATTCACTCTCACAATCAAATTTAGAGAAGATTTGTTTTTCCTCTCATTAAGTTTATTAACGTTTCTTTGTGGGGTAAGAAGTGTCCGTCAAATACTGTATTATCATTTATTTTTTATAATTTACTACCATTTTAGCTTTATTTCTAATTATTTTTGCATGGTTTGTAACCATAAAAGCTAGGGAAGAATTGAGGGGATTTACTAGGCCTAATTATCTTTACATTTTCTAGTTCAAGAAATTATTTTATAAATTCATCTTGATCTTCTAAATGATATTTCATAGTAGTAACTCTAATAATTTTTTGTTTATATATCATTTCTAAGTTTACTTCTTCTTTATTTTTATCCTAAAATTGTAATGGGTTATTAGACCATCTTTGATGGTTCTATCTATTGATACTTATTCTCTATAATGTTTTCTATTTTTAATAAAGATTTTCCTTTTTCAAGGATCAATCTTTCTTTATATCTTACACCATATTGGGTTATGTGAGGTTTAAATTTGATTCATGTATAGGCATTTTTATTTTGATTAACTATGATCCAATACCCACAAGTATTTTTGAAATATATTTGTTTTAAATAGTATTAAATAATATTTTATGAAATAATTGAAGAAAATTATTTTCTAAAAGAATATCATTTTCGGTATCATAAAAGTAAAATGGTGGATATTTTGTTAAAAATGATCCTAATAGTATTTGGGGTTGACTGATACCTTTTAATAAATGTATCTTACTGTTAGAAATATCTAATCCTATTATTTTTCCAAAGTTTCATATTATTTTAAAAGAAAACAACTTGCTTTACATAAACAAGAACCAGCTCCACTGTTTATATAGGTAATAAAGTATTATGCTATATAATCATTATAAGTTATTTGGAATATAAATACTAGTAAGACTAATATATATTATATTGTTATTTAGGATATTTGTATTCAATATTGAGTTATCTTATAAAGTTGGAGTTGCTCGAGAAAACTAGTTCCAAGCATTATCTTTAAATTGAATCCTTCATTTTCAACTAATAATCTTATAGGTATTTTATTATCTCCTATGTTAATATTAGTTTCTACGGCGATATCTATCTGATGTATTTCACCGTTGAAATTATATATTAATAAGGTTCATTTAGCTAGAAACTTATAAAATTATGTATTAGATTATGATCAATGTAACATCCTAGCTTTTGTATCAACTAAGATATTATAAGTAACATAATTTGTACCATCAAAATATTCTCTTTAATTTTGTAATTAGAACTTATCTTTCTATCCGCTCTTATCAAAGTATTAACATATTATTGACAACTCGAAACATCAATTTTTGAATAAGATAATCTAGGCAATAATTTATTGTGAGAAGTTATTAAGCCATCTTTTATCTCTTCTATTTTTGCTATATAAGGAGGATATATTCTTTCAACTCAGAAAACAATTTTGGAAAGTCAATAATATCTTTATTTGCAAGACATTTTTTATAATGAGTATTAGATTAGACATAAGATATTATGTCGATAATAGAATATGGTTTATTTCCATCTCTAATTAAATATTTTCCTTTATAGTCTTGGATTAAAAAGAGTGTCTTATCAAAATCTTTATCTTGTATATTATAAGCCATCTTAGGATAGATATTAAAAAATATTTGATATCGAACATTGCCTCTCAAAATTCCCATTTAGGCTTCTTTTCTATTGCATATTCGATCATCTAATATTGCCAAATTTATAGGACTATCTATTCCTTCTCTGAAAGTAAATCTAACTATCATTTTTACAGATTAGATATGCACCCATCCTATGTCGTCCCTAATTTCTTTGGAGATGTGATCAAGTTTTCACAAAATATCTTTTTTAGATAGCAGAGGAATTATTACTTTATTAGAAGTTAAACTAATATTAAGGCTTTTTCCTTAAGATTAATACCATAAAACATTTGATGTTTTCTAGGTTTTAATAATATTTTTCTAATAATGTCATATTAAATCTACTATAAGAATTAATTGAATACATTATTCTGAATCTTTTTAAGCATTATCAATAAGAGTTTTTTGACTGTAATCTATTGTTCAGATGTTTCTACTATAGTATCTATTATTTGAGTATCAATTTGAATGTTAGAAGATTCTCCTATTTCACTTATTTATTTCAAAATTTGAAGTTTCTTCATATTCTATATCTGTTACTATAAAAATGCTTTCTTCAGAAGAGCATTCTTTAAAATTATCAGTTCGAATAAAATCTTCATTTTCTATCTTTTTTAAAATTTTGCCAAATCAGTTTCTATTTTTAATCCTTCATGTTTTAATTTTATATATTTATCTTCAGCCATTTAGATGATAATTTCTAAAATGTCTAATAATTTCTGAATGAGCTTCTATTTGCAAATTTTTATAACTCTGATATATTCTATTTGATTTGTCCAACATTGATAATATGTGCTTAGTGATAAATGATATGAAAATGCTTAAGATACTCACTTTAGTTCTTATATGATTTTAGGTACAATTCGGATGCAAAAGAGTTAAAGTGAGTCAAAAATACTATACTTGAGTCATTTTCTTGAGAATCACACTTATTCTTGAGAATCACATCTACTTGTCTTCATGGAGCAAGAACGAGAAGGATTAAAGTAAGAGGAGACAAGAAAATACTAAAAGGAATGAAGATTAGCACAAGTTATGGCCATAAGATGCATATCACGACCATGACAAATGAAGATTAGCACAATTTATGGCCATAAGATGCATCTCACGACCATGGCAAATTTGTCATGACTGTGAGAGGTGTGTCACGCCCATGACACACTTTTCATAGGCATGACACTAGTTGCATGGGCGTGATAGCTCATGTCATGCCCATGCAAGTTGTCTTGTGTCATAGGCGTGACACTAGTTTCATGGGTGTGACAACCCACGTCATGCGTAAGCAAGGTGTCTCACGGTCGTGAGACACTTACAGCTCACCCGATACTTTTTAGTATAAAAACATCATTTTTGTGATGGCAGATGTTATGTTTTCATTTGAAGAAAATGTGAGCTCTCGGTTATGAAGAAGAGAAGGGGCAAAGCTCCATTCCTTTGGAGACCCATGGATGGCTACCTTCCCGACGCCGGTTCAGACATGATATCAACGTTGAAGAACCCAGTTAAGCATTTCTCTCATTGTTTGTTGCTCTTTATCTTAGGGATTGATTGTGTTATCCTATGTTTAATATTTGGGTGTTGTTTGATTATGACTGAATGCTCTATTAGATTATTTTTATGTAAGAATCCATTGCTAGAATTTTAATATAATCCGTAATTGTTATGTTGATATTCGTTTGTGGCGACTAATGGTTTTTAATCATTAGGGATAATATAACCTAAGTTAAATGACCCGAGCTTGTGTGGTTGTTGCCTTGATTAATCTGTTTCCCTAATGCGTAATGCGACTGTCTAATTAAATCTAAAGACCTTGTTCTATGTTGTTTGATAGCTAGGTTCAATTAACGAGCTCTTCTTAATTAAGCAAGACCTAAGGGAAAATCGGGGTTAATAGAGCTTATTGTTAACTTATGATTAATAGTTGCTAGAAAAGGTATAAAAACTATAATTCAATGGCATATGTTCAACTGTGTGTAGGTTGAGATTGAACCGATGACCAGGTCCCTGACGAATTCATCACTTTCATCATTTTTAGTTTATTTGATTTAATTTGTCTTCATTAGTTTAGTTTCATTTTATTTTCCTATTTGAAAACAACCAACACCTCCCCTCCCCCCCAATTATTTCCATTTTAGAAGCTTTACACACACTCTCTGTGGGATCGACTTAAACTTATTACTGTTATAGTTGTAGGTCTAGTTTATTTTAAGTAGTATTACAATGCGCAACATCAATTACTTTAACTGCTTTTATATCCTTTTATGACAATTTGTAAATAATATATAATTATATCTAATTTTATAATGATCTAATTCAATATGAGCTTCTTGTAAACAATTATCAAGTTTATTTATTTCAAGAAGTAAATGATCACAATAAGGGCAATCACTGATAGTTAAAAGCATAAGATGAAACATCTATAATAACCTCTATTTAGATGTAACCTATAATGCTTAGGGAAGCTAAAATGTGACTCTTTACGCTTATCTTTATACTGTTGATTTTCTAGTTGATATTTGAAAATTATTACCTTAAAATCTAATAAGGTATTTAATGGAACATTGATGTAAGTTCTCCGCTGTAAATAACAATTTTTTTATTTCTTGTATGTATTTATTATTGACGACTATCAAATATCTTTTTTCTTGAATCTAGACACCAAATAACGATAGCTCTAATACCAATTTAGAGGTAGATCAAACATAAGCACTTTGATTATACGAGCAAATAAAAACTTTTACCTAAGCTACTAACAATAGCAAAAATCAAAGAGATTCAAAATGTATCCTTTTTTACTTTTTCTTCTACATTAGGATCATAAAACATATCTTAAAGCATTTATCCTCATGTTTGCTTTGGAAACACATCTTGATTTAGCTAAATGTTACAAAGTAAAAGTAAAGTGTGTCCTTGAAGTACACCTACCTCTATCCAAAGCCCCGCATACTTGAAAATCTAAAATTCATATACAATCACAAGGTTTGTACTATTTATGTTGTTTGTTGGAAATCTTTCAGATGTCATTTAATTTCACTTCCTTTCCATTGTTTTGATTCTTAAATTTCGTTTCTAATTTTATTCTTGTAATTATTTAATTAAGACTTGCAATAAAAATAGAAACGTTTAATTAAGATTCGTAAAAAATAAAAATAAAAATAAAAATTTCATTAATTTTATTATCTTATTTTTATTCTTATACTATTATATTTTAATATAATGTATTTTAATATATTTGAATTAATTAATTCTCATAGTTATTAAAAATAAAAAGCATAAATATTTAATATAATTAAAGAAATTTATATTTTAATTTTATATAATAATAGTATAATAAAAACATAAAATTTATATTATCTCATGTGAATTAAATAATTAAAAATATTTATCATTCTATAATGATTTAAAGGATGTTACATATTGAGCATTAATGTCATCGATTCTAGTCTTTATTACAAGGATTATAATTCCTTGATCATAAAGATTAGATTCCTTAAATTAATCTTGTAAATAAGTGTATATAGTCATACTTCTGCACAATAAATATATGAAAGAAAACCTCTTTTCTATTTTACATGGTATTAGAGCTTGGTTTAGGTTTTTTAAGTGTTTAGTTTTTTGCCCAAAAGAGCAGAGATCTATCTTAGTTCTGCCCAGGGAGTATAACATCATTTTTTGTCACCATTTTGGTGACCTCTTGTTCTCACCACCGGCTAACTCCATGGTTTCACCACCATATTGCCACTGCTTCTCTCTTTTTTTTAATAAAATCAACATTAGCGCAAAAAACAGACAAAGGTAGGGAAGGCAAAGAAAACTAACCCAAGCCAACAGGCTTACCCCGTACACCCGGAACCTAATAGCCTTTCCCCCTTAACAATAACAGAAGCTGAACAATCTGAATTTAAAATTGAGACTAAACAAGGACGATCAGTCCAGTGATGTGGGTTTGCA